>WJFB01000512.1:0-58231 GCA_009870185.1 Pygmarrhopalites habei
AGCATGGATGTGGGAATATTAACCAAGGCAGAGACTTGGGATTCAATTTAGACATCAAAACGGCAAAACCTACCGGGATTGTGACTGTTGACAAGAAAGGTCAGAAGACAACGGCTATGGTGAAGCCAGTAGTGCGATACCTGCTAGATGCATTCAAAATGGTACGAAATAGGGACGTTTTCAAATTGTTTGATACAGGTAAAATATAGATAAAATGATACTGTACACATTTGTCTTTATAAAACCTAAGATGTAAATGTTACTATGTTATTGTGCATTATATCGTGCATTATTCTTTATGTACAGAAGCGGTCAACCATATTCAATCTACAACTGCTGCAGCTCAAAAGGAGACTTTGGAAGCAAAAGAGATATGGAAGGAGTGGGCTCTGGAGAACATCAAAATATTAGTATTGGAGGCAGCAAATTCTTCTACATACAAGGATCAGACTATCAAAACAAGTGACGTCGTTCAGTATATTTTGAACACACGCCAAAGGGGAGCGGATTTTCTACAGGCCAGCATTGAAGAATGTCTGTCTGTTCAATAACTAATTTCAAATCATCAAGACTAACTTGTTTATTCCAGGAATTTTCTAGCAAAATGTTTAGACATTTTTTCTTGTTTGTTACATATTCTGTTGACATTTTCACCAATTATGCTAGTTGTTTTCATTAAATATTTTTTTTTTTTTTTGTTGCAAAATGTATACTTTCCAAATAAAACTTTCGTTTGTTAACGACTACCCGCAACTTTCAATGCAACTAAAAACTCATTCAATCAATATCAAAATCAGTAATAGTTTGTGAGCCTCAATATTAATTCATGTTTTCAATTTTTTTTATTTCATGTTTTTACTCCTCTCGAGAAGTTTTCCTCAAAACTGATAATTATAATGGTGGCAAGTATTTTGCTAGAATTATTAAGGTGAGTTGTTATTCTAGTTTCCACATGAACAAAATTGGAAAGAGATTTCTCCCACACACAACCACCCAAACACAAGGGAGAAAGTAACTTTCTCCCACAAACTCCCACACACGCAGAGTTTCACAAAAGTTCTTTCCGTTGTCATCAACTCCGACATGACACGCGTTGTGAGGAGGCCTGATTAATTGAATTCTAAATTTTTAAATTGTAGGAAGTGATGTCAGATCTAGACGAGAGTAAATATCAAAATGCAGAGCTTCGATTGTCAATTTATGGTAGGAACAAGGATGAATTTGACAAACTGGCCAAATGGGCACTTGTTAACAATGGTGAGTTGATTTCTTTTAAACAAGAGTTTGTCTTTTTTCATTACAACAACATTTTTACAAATAAACTTTTGTTTTTTCCCACAGTTTACTCGGATAATGTTCGTTGGTTAATTCAAGTTCCAAGATTATAGTGAGTTGGCATTAAATTTACACTGATTGGTCAATTTGTCAATACAAGTTAAGTTCACAATGATAATTTATTAAATATTCTGTGATTTAACAGTGATATCTACAAAGCAAAAAATCTCATTAACAATTTCCAAGAGATTATAGAAAATATTTTTCTGCCACTATTTGAAGTAACGAACGACCCCAATAGTCATCCAGATCTCCATCGTTTCCTGCAGTATGTCATTGGTTTTGACTCGGTGGATGACGAGAGTAAACCTGAACATCCACTTTTTGATCATAATGCTCCAACTCCGGACAAATGGACAGAGAAGGAGAATCCCCCTTACTCCTACTACCTCTACTTTATGTATGCCAACTTAGCAGTTCTCAACCACTTCAGAAGGTCAGTCCTCGACCTTTCATACACTTCGGAATATATACATTTTCTTTTCATGTGAGTTCGCATTATTTAATCCAAATTTGTTTTCACCCACACAGAGAAAGAGGCCTTAATACATTTGTCTTACGTCCCCATTGTGGGGAAGCTGGACCAATTCAGCATCTTGTAAGTATTCTGAATTGATTCTTGAAATTTAATTTCCTAAATCTTTACAAGTATGCAAAGTACACTTGTACTATCCAATTTACACAGGTATCCGCGTACCTTTTGTCAGAGAATATTTCACATGGACTCATGCTGCGCAAAGTAAGTCAATTTGTATTTTCACCCATGGAGAAAGTCTTGTACACTCGTATGTGAATTTATTTGTAAAATGTTTTTTCTTTAAATTAAAGGTGCCAGTACTTCAATATTTGTACTACTTGTCCCAAATCGGCATAGCCATGTCTCCTCTGAGCAACAATTCCTTATTTTTGAATTACAATCGAAATCCTCTACCAGAGTATTTAGCAAGGGGTCTTTGTATTTCCTTATCCACTGACGATCCTCTCCAGTTCCATTTCACCAAGGAACCTCTCATGGAGGAGTACAGCATTGCAGCTCAAGGTAATAAACCAATCCCGTGATTAAATGTCCATCCAAATAATTTGAACAATGAATTTTATGCTATAATTTGAAAAATGTAATCTCATATTTTTTTCTTGTTTCTCCTCTTCTTCTTTCATCATCATCAACAACAAAGTGTGGAAGTTAAGCGCATGTGATATGTGTGAATTAAGTAGGAATTCTGTTATTATGTCCGGTTTCCCCCATAAGGTAAAGGCAAGTTAGAGAATATTAATTTTTAAGTTGATTTTCTGTTGTAAAAACCTCTGTTGGCTGGGAGGGACACAATTTGTGTGTGACTCACTCGCCCCTTCCACCTTTCTCACTGTATAGTTTTCACCTTAATTGTAGACAATTTCACATTAACCATAACACAAAACTGAGGATCAGTACAAATTACCGTCTATCACTCCATGAATTTAATGGAAGGATTATTCATTCACTTTCTTCAGTTGTTTTCACCCTCAAAAATATTTCTTTTTCCAAAATTAACAAAAAAAAACAAAAAACATTTTGACTTGGAGTGTGTTTTGTGTGATAGACAGAATTTGCACTGATGGAATATCATTTGACAGCTTTAATTAAATATTTGGAATTTATTTTACAATTAACAGGAAAAGAAATATTGGTTGGGACCTAACTACACGAAGGATGGAGTCGCTGGGAATGATATTAGTCGAACAAATGTTCCAGATATCCGGGTGGCTTACCGACACGAGACTTTGGTCGAGGAATTGGCGAATATTTTCAAGGGTAAGCTAAATCAACATGTATATCTTTCAGATACAAAATATTTATTTTCTAAATATTAAAATTTTCTATTCTGTTAATTTCAGTTGTGGAGGTGAAGCCTGTGACTGGAAATTCTTAAATGTAATTGAGAGAGAGAGAGAAGATTGATTAATCAAAAGAGGGCGACAAGGAAAGCTGAGTAATTGACTGTGTATAAAAAGAAAGGATCGGAAAGAGAGAGGAGTGTTGTTGTTCTATGAAATTTTTAGCTTGTTCACATTATTAGCCAAAGAATTTTGTCCCTATCTCTCTTGACAGTGACATGTCATCACTGACAATATTACTGAAAAAATATTAGGTATTCTCTCCCTCCCCCTTCTCAAATAATTGTTGTACGGAAGTAGATATTTTTTGAGTGATATATTTATTGGAAAGTGATTTACACATATTACATGTAGCACAACTACAATGATTATGAGTACCTGCCTGAAAAGTAACAGAAGCGACGACGTACCTGGGTTAAAGTAAAAAATCATCTAGTTAATTGTTGTTACTTAAAAACGTACAGCGAATTTTGACACACAGTTTACACGATGGAGAAAACAGGGAATCGAGACGTAATAGGGTTTCAAATTGTTGAAATTTTAATAAAAATAAAAGAGATAGACTAGAAAGAAAAGAGTGGGGGGAGGAGAAAAGAGGGACACAAATTTAGAAGAGAAAACTCCTACAATTTTATGATTAATTCATCTTCAAGTATCCTACTTACAGTTAAGCTTTGATTTAAATGATGATGATGCTTTAATATTAATTGTGTATTGGATATAAATTTATTATTTTATTTTAGATATGACATTTTACTGTACACCTTTTTAGTTATAAAATTTTTTATTGGTCAATCAAAATGACTTTTTTGTGACACACAATTGTGTGTGTTTGTGTAGCTCGTTTCATTTCAATTTTATTGTCTGATGACTTTGAAAGTTTAATATACTTAAAGTACTGTGAACTTTCTTTAGACTTAAATAGATAAAATAATTATGCTGTGTGTAGGTACATCTTCTTTATCCAAGTTTGACAATACGGGATACTTGTATATTGAAAGTGATTATGTACAATTCACTACTCTAACTATTTTTTAAATGACTCCTTTTAGTTGCCAAATATACATATAATATATATCAATATTAATTAAAATTGAAAAGTATTTTATCGTAATACGCATTTCTTATCGTTTTCGTACATATATTAAATACTTGTGTGGAGAAAATATTATAATATCGTGCCAAGTCAAATCACCTTAAGTGACTTTTTTAGTTTTCATTGTGATTAGAAATGTAATTTAATTATGAGATGAATTGAATTTTATCTCACTCTAGTTTTGAATATATGAATTTTCTTTCTTTCTTTTTTTGATGAAGGATGACGATGATTTTTAAATCTTAAACTTCCTTTTAGATTCATAACTAAATATAATTTGTACTTTGTACACACACGAAAAAAAATCATGACTTTCTCTAGACTTTCTCCACACATTATTAAGAAATGTTTAATATAAACAGTTGGGATTGTTATTCCAATGATTTTAATTGAGACAAAAAAATAATTGAATGCAATAAATAGTTGAAAAAAATATATTGAAAACCTGAAATTATGTGATTGATTGATGAGAGTATAACATTGACTTTCTTTTTTATTCACTCAAAATGATGGCAAGCGCATTTTTTTGTACATACATACACGTTGTTTCAAATTCATCACACACATTAATATCATATAACGTTTAGAGGACGAGTAGACGACTTGATTTTCATAATTCGACGAAGAAAAGATTAACCTCACATTCAAAAGATAGACTAGATTCATTTTTCATTTTTTAGGAGATTAACATGAAATAGGAAAATAAAGTGGAGTGAGTACTGTTATGCGATCATCAACGGATTTCCTTTGCGTATTGACGACTATTATAACAAACATTAAAATTTTCCATCAAATTCTATAAATTATTTGTCATTATTTATCATTTTTGGTAGTAGTCTCATGTAGTATAGGCAGACTGATCCCCTCCTTCTCTACTGGCCTTTTATCTCCAGGAAGTGCATCTCGAGGTACCAGCATCCCGACTTCGTAGCCAAAATCGTATTTAAAATAAACGATCTCTGGATTGTCACCTGTTTTGTCATCAAATCACACATTTTATTACAAAAATTCCAATTGATTCAATTGATTGAAGAGGTTATATTTAATGACCCACCTGACTGTATTTTTCTCTCCTCCTGACTGTACACGGCCGGTTTGATCAGATCTGATGAAAATTTTTCAGCCACACTCCCAGCTTTCAAGGCAAACTCCTGACCCATTTCATTCAAATTTTGAAGGGCTGTTGAGGCATTCTTACTCGGTTGTTTCCATTTCAATTGAGGTCTCACTGGTTTATAAGTCGGTTCACTGTCCGTGTCACTTTCCAGAGGAGGAACCCATTTTGGTTTAATTCGAGTGTCTGTGTCCACATCACTTGCATAGTCACTCTCGTAAAAATCTCCCATGACAAACTTTGATGGGATCATTCGAGGGACTTTTCGATGAAGGGTCCTGGATGAAATCATTCGGTTTTCAAAATGAGTTGTTCTCTGTTCCACCTCACCTTCACTTCTCCTCCTTGTGTTAGATTGTGTTCCTTCGTGATAACGGACTTGCTCGGGGAAGACTTGGGTCATTCCTTGACCACTCTCCTCTCTCTTAATTCCCTGGTCGTGTGAATAGTAGAGATTTTCATTAGTTGGAGGAGGTGGACCTGAGGTGGAGGACTGCTCTTGTCTTGTGACACGACTGTAATTTTCCTGCTGGAAATTGACTGGCTGTCGGGAAATCCCTTTTCTTGGAAATGTTCCTCCTATGACTGGAGGAGACTCGAAAACGTAGTCATCCATTAAGTGGAAAATTGTACCAGAGTGTTGGAGGTGGATTGTGTCCCCCGGGTAGCCACTTCTTCCCTGATTTCACAAAATATCATTGATTAGCAAACCTGTAGGTAAAAATTTTATCATATTATTGAATTTCAAACACTGAACACTGTCCAAATTGCCTAAATTGGATTACAGAATTGTCTGCGATTCCTTCGTTCAAAAGGCTTTATACATTATAATTTGGAATTTTAAGAGAGAAAAACAGCAAAAACAATTCTGCGAGAAGAAGATTGATGACCAAAAATGAATTCGTCATCCTCCGAGGATGATCCTCGTGAAATTCTAAAAGTTTAAATACCTGATCAAGAAAATTCTCAGTATTATGTTTGGTCAATGATCTGAAGGTTCATTTTGTAAGTTGTTAGACTGAATGATGTAAGCCTGTACATCATTTGTTTACTTTTACGTCTACGATACAAAGGAGTTTGACAAAAGAAATTAGTTTACTACTGCAAGAATACTTTTGAGAGGGGAAAAACACTGAGAATACAAACAGAAAAAGTACATTACCACTAAGTAGAATGATTTGTACAATAAAATCTGTATTCTACCAAAAAAATGTAAAGTTAAAAATTGTAAAAGCGAGTATTAAAAACATGAAAAGCTGTGACTTACCACTGATCTTGATTGTTATTAGCCGTAAATGCATTTTGAGAGGGAAGTTTCACATGAAGTTACTTTAGTTTTGTTTTGTGGAGGGTGTGTGTGGGTGGTCAAAATTAATGAAAGAGGAGTCCTACCAGGAAAATGTACATGTGTGTGTATTTTTCTACCCTACTACGAATGCAATACAACTACTATCATGACATTTGTAAAGAGAGAGAAAAAGAGAAAGTGGGAGAAAGTCATCGTACCAAGAGAAAAAAAATGCAGACCACCAAAGAAAAATCTAACATGGAAAAAATGTAGATTTTGACAGGCTTTAGACAAAACTACGACAACACCAAGACTTGGGTCAAAATGACACTTCATCAGTCCCCTCTCCATTAAAATAATAATAAATCTATGTTGTACAAACTTAAAATTTCTATCATCTACGTAAAATTTAAATTCATAAAAAAAATCTCTGTTACGTAAATATTCTAAAAGACATTTTGAAGACAGTTGGAAGACAATAACTTTATTTTTTTTTGAAACACATTGATTGCCTCATGTGACAACTAAATTTAATTTTAGTAAATTATATCTCTTCCTTACTAAACTACATTAATATTAATACAGTATTTTTGTGTTCCCATAATTTAGAGCTTGTCAACTTTTAATTTCTTTCTGTTTTTTTGAAGTCAACATTCAACATTGAAAAATGTTTTTGCCCTGAAATTCCTTATTATATTTAGTTAATTTGTATTAGCTAATACTTTGAATCACAATCATTAGTCACTAAAATATAGGGACTGCTCCTTTCACATATTTTATATATACATATTTAACGTAACGTAGGTATATATTATTCTCGAAATGTTAAATTAATTATCTTTAATAGTCGTCTAAATTATCATTAAGATAACAGTCAATATATAGTTTAATAATACACTCGATTGTATTATGAAATTAGAATTCTACAGAGAGTGTGTCAACAAAAATGGATAATATTATATTGAAAAATAAAACATACATTTTTATTATTTATGAGACATTGACTGAATGAGAATGAATTAAAAAAGAAAGTTTTTTTCTTTTCCATCATAAATTAAACACAGAGCAAAAAGATTGTGAGGAACATTTTTACTTTATATAATACACATAATATTATAAAGTGTGTGAGGCTACAAGAATTGAGAATGTTAATAAATAATGACAAAGAGTACGACAAATCTACAAATGGGTTCTTTTTGCTCGGTATACACAAGACGAGAGAGAGAAAGTGAAAGTGGTCACAATGAGGATTGGAAAATAATGGGAGGGAAAATTACAATTACACATGATTAATCATTTGTGTAGAGGAGGGAGAGAGACACAAGTAATAATAATTAATGATAATTATTATAAATCAGATCAAGTGACTTGGCTAGAGCTCACCTCTTGATGAGTCTTAGTATTATTTTCGTAAGTTGTTCCTTCTCCTCCTTGAGTTGTAGTCGAGATAAGGAACTGACTAACAGACTGACTAGGAATGGAAGCAAATCCGATTTCCGGAGGAGTTCCCGGTTTCAAAATAATTGGTGGTGACTGGTCAACAGTCGACCCTGGCACATTGATTGGAGGAGTAGGAGTAGACTTGACCTTGGATGTCATCCATCCAGGTTGAACAGGTTTGAATGGACTTGAGGAATTGACGAAAGTGGGAGGCCAGCCCTTCTTTGCATCTGACGGTTTGATCCCTCGGTCCGTGACGACAGTCGGAGAACTCCTCTCTTCCAACTCATCCGCTGAAGAGTAGACTTGAAGAGTTTGCTCGTACTGACTGTAACTACTACTGGACTCGTGGGTCATTGTTGTTGTCGTCTGTTGATGGTACACTTCTTGGACGGGAGTACTGAGAGGGGTCGATACAGTCGAAACGTAGTAATTGACGGGTTCTGTAGACTGTGAGGTCAAAGTTGAACTTTGTGCTCCTCCTCCTGCTGCTGTTGTTGTGGATGATGTAGAGGGAGGCCAAATTTTTGATTTTGGTGTTGAACGACTCCACATTTTTTCCATTGTGACAGCCTCGGTGGATGGGGCAACTTTCCCTTGGGATGTGACGATGGGTGAAAGTCGACTATGACCTTTGGCTTCAAAAAAATTTACATCTTCTTTAATACTTCTTCGTCGGATTTCTTCCGTGGTCGACGTAATTTCTTGATGATGTTCAATAATCTCCGTTTCAGCACTCAAACTTGGATTCTCAGACGGAGGCCAAGATTTTATGAGGTTTTTGACAGACTCTCGTGGTGGGAATTGAGTCTCGTCTTGTTCACCCGGACCAATTGTTGAGGGAGGGATATTGGGAGTAATTGTTGTGGGTTGAAATGAAGATGGTATTGAAGTGACAGGTGGGGGGATTGGAATACTAGAGGACTGAGTTGTGTGTGCTATACTATGAGAAGAGGATGTGACAGGGACAAAAGCAGAACTAGGTTGCCATTTTGGAGGGATTTTCCCTTCAAAATCACTTTCATAGTCACTCTCCCTTGGTTCACCTGGAATAAATTTTTTAGGTTTGGGTGGAGGGGTCGGTTTAATTTTGGGTGGTGATGGACTCACCCCTTCGTCTGGTTTGAAAGGGAACGGTTCAAGCTGAGTTAAAAATTCAGAGTCAGACTGAGTTGGTTCTGGAGTTGTGACAGTCACTTTTGAAAAAGGTGAGTAAGGTTTCCTTATAGGTGTATCCCTACCGAGAAGAATCGGGGATGAAGGTTCAGGAGGAAGGATCCGAACAGCACCTACCAAATCAGGGATGGACATTTTTCTTTGTACCTCTTCGAAATTTTTAACTTTCTCCGAGACCAAAGATTTCTTCAGAGGTTCTTCTGGTTTTGGAGTGAAGCAGATTTCAGGGGGTGGACCAGGTACCAAATCTGGATGGTGAAAAGCTGTTGGTTTTGATTCGGATGAAAAAATCATTTCACTGGATTTTGTGATTGTCCGAGTAGCTTCGTAAAAGACGGGTGGATGACCATTTGGTGGTGTTTCGTCTGGGATGGAAGGTAAAGATGTGGCAAAAATTGTGGATGAACCTGAAGTTGTCACACCCTGTTTGTCACTGGTGGTAGGGAATTTGGCAGCCAATTTTCCATCTTCTTTAGAAGATAGGTCATCAGCTTGGAAAGACTCGACAAATTTTTTGACTCGACTACTTCCTGCCGTTTGAGTCAGTTCCGGTTTTGGTGTTGAAGTGACGGTGGAGGGTGGGACGGAAGTTTCCATGAATTTTAGGATTGATTCGGGTAACCGAGGGATTTGACCTGTGGACATTGATGTACTTAAGGGAGGTTCTGGAGTTGAATGGTACGGAGGAGGAGGTACAGGTGACTTACAAATTGGTGTAGAATCGTGAGGACCAGTACTAATGATTGTTTTGGTGTCTTCAACTTGTGTAATAGGAATTGACACTTCTATAATAGATTCGGCAGTCCCAGTTGAAGTTGAAGTTGAAGTTGACACTGAGGTTGTGGATGCAGGATGTCTTTCAACCGATTTGAAAATAGATGACGAGGATTTTTCTTGTTGATTGTGAATTTTGGATGATGTTATTTCCTGAGCAAACTTTTTAGACGTTGCTGTGGAAATTTCTTGAGTTGTCGTCGTACTAGTCGTTTTCGACACTTGTTGCTGTTGCTGACCAGGTGGAACCTTGTTGACTGGTTCTGCTGTCACTGAAATACTCTCAACCATGACAGTCATGGGTTTGAGTGGTTTTCCTAGGGGTGACACAAGTCGAGGGGATTCTAGAACTGGACGTGGGATTGGATCCGCTTCAAAACTTTCTGTAGATGGAAGAGTTGGTTGTGTTTTGAGGATGATGGGAATATTTTGTGGGGTGGGGGGTGAAGGGGGTAAGGCTTTTGTCTTTGTAAATTGGGATTTTGTCTCAGTTTTGGAAGAACCAGATGATGTTTGCATTTCATATATTATAGTTTTTGGTTTTGGGACCCCAAGCTCCTAGAGTGTGCCAAGGCGCCGAGGAGAGGAGAAAGCAAAAAGAAATATCCCCAGAAAAATAGTTTAACCAACAACCAACCACAACCCAAACCGCCCATGAAAGCGAAAGCTCGTCATATTTTTAATGTGGGTAGAATAATTTAAAAGACAAGAATTAGGATAAATTACCTCTGAAATTCCAACTGTACTCTCAAAAATTGTGACTCCACCACCAAAACTTGGGGATCTTCTTTCATCTCCCAAAACTACGACGTCTGCTATACTTTGAGCATTTCCAGCCTCGTTTTGAGCTAGCACCTGGAAATGTAATTTAAAATTAGATTGTGCTACGTTATTTATTAAATTAAAAGGAAGTAACAGTGAATATTTACCATATACTGTCCACTTTTACTACTAGTAGCTGGAGTAAGAAATAAAAATAAAAATTAGTCACTGAACAAATTGAAAGTAAATTAAACATTTGAATGGCTAGACCGATATTCGGAATAATAGCTGTACCATTAGGTATAATTAAAATGTGACGATTCCCTTCCGTTCTAAATTGGTAGTCGGGATTTTTTGTGTCCACTAACGCACCATCCTTGTACCACTGTCAAAATTTATAATTTTATTAGTGAGTACATTTTTAATCAGTGATTCCTTTTTTGAAAAAAAGACTTTACCGTGATGGTCGGGGTGGGTGTACCAATGACCTCAACCTCCATGTAAATCCTTTTATTCATTTTGAGTGTTTGGGCCTGAAGTCTTTTCCCGAAGACGGGTGGGAATGTCGTTTTTCTGACAACGACATCCGCTACACTCGTGGCAATCCCTGCTGCATTTTCGGCTATGCAACAGTATCGACCACCTTGACTGATTTGAATGTCCCTTAATTCGAATGTGACTTTGCCGTGAGCAAATTTAGAGTATGGCTCGTAATCAAAATCTGTGGAGAGAAAGAAAGAGACTTATTAAGTCTTACCGGATGGAGTACTTCTTTGTACATTCAGAAAATGTTTTAAAATAACGACTACTTCTCACCTAAATCATTTCTGGTCCATTTAATTGTTGGATCGGGAAAGCCTGTGTGTAAATGGAATTCAAAATTTAATGTTACATATGTTTCATCAGAAATGTAATAGATTTATTAGTAAAAATTTACCGTCAATTTGACCTTCCAGTACAACAAAACTCCCTTCGTCAGCCATGACCCCATTAACAGGTGAAATGAATTTTGGAGCAATATTATTCCTTGGTTTAATTATCAAAGGTACAGAAGGCATGACTGATTTACTCGGAGATTCTTTGGACTTGAAAAAAGCAGCTCTATCTTGTACTGAGACGGATTCCTGTAATTCAAAATTATTAAATTGTTATTATTAAATTGGACAATATTTTAAAAGTGAATCTTTGTTGTAGTTACAAACCTCATTAGAATCGTTAGAAATGGTTTTCTGCATTGTCATTTGTTTGCTTATAATAGACGTGTGAATAGTGGACGTTTCGATTGTGGAAGACACAATTTCATCAGTTTTCTTAACTATGGATGGGATTTCCTGGGATAGTGGACTCTTGACTATTAAAGATGCAAAACATTTAGCATCCCCTGCTTTCACCATGTAATTCCCACGGTGTTGTGGCCCAGCTCGTGGGATTTTAAGCTCGTGATCATTTTCGTTGGAGGAAATCTGTACACATTTTCATAGAAAAATTATGTTAATTTTTTTTGTTCCAAATGTGACATAAGAAGTAAGTGGACCACTCACCAAATAACCAGGTTTGTCAGTAATATCAACAGCATTTAGGTACCATCTAATAGGAGGATTTCCTTCTGATATTGAGCATTTAAAACTAACTTCCTCATTCTCATTCACCATCGTGTCTTCAATTAATTTTGAAAATTTTGTTTGAACACAAACGTCGTTCATCGGCACTGCTTTCTCTTTCCTTTCCTCATGAGGACCTGAGACAATTTAAAAGAATTGAAATGTATATCCTCCGTCTGAACTGATTTAAATCTCAATTTGTAAAAAATTATTTTAAAAATTATTACCAATGACTTTCAATTTGCATTTAGAACTGACTTCTCCAGCAGAATTACAGGCTGTTATCTTAAACTCCCCTGCATCCTCCGGGAAAACATTTTCGATAATCAGTGAACACTTGTCCCCATGAAAGATGAGTTTGAAATCCTGACTCTCCTTCACCGGCTTCCCATCATGGTACCAAATCACCTGTACATTCAAAAAATTCAGAAACTGTAATTCCGTAAGATTACTTAATTGTCACATGGCACATTCTTTTCCAAACTTTTTAATCTTGTCAACGAAATAATGATAGAGAAAAGACTTGCCTCTGGTTCTGGGATGGCAGAGATGACGCAATCCAGTCGTACTTTCTCCCCTTCCCTCACTTCCTTGTCTTCTAAACACATTTTTATTTTAGGTTTGATTGGTTCCATGTCGCTGTGAACTTCCGAATCTGATGTTTCGTTTGGTAGGCGGCCCTGCACATGCAAACAAAGACACACGCATGCATGAGATTTTTCATGTAAACTTTTGTCAAACTACTGGAAAAGTGATGAACAAGTTGGTTAGGCTTGTTCAGAATTAATTCCTCCATCTATTTTTAGGTGCAGACAGAGAGACACTAAGAAGTGTGAAAGAGAGAGAGAAAGTTGCTTTTACTTTGACAACAACATGACAGCCACACTTATTTTCTCCGAGACGAGGATTCCGTGCTATAACTACGTAGTGACCCTAAGGCAAGATTAATACACATTAATGGTGAACGAAAGGCTAGTTTTAGATACAGGATGATTGTCTGTAAAACGTTGCTAGAAAATTAAGTATACCGCATCGGCAGAGTAGGCCTCTGCGACAGTCAGGATGGATGACGTCCCTTCACTCTGTCAAATAAAACGTGACATGACGATTTTGATGTCCTCACAAAAAGATTACATGTATAAATAAGAAATTTTACTTTAATGTTATCTGTGACAAGTTTCCCATCATGAAACCATTGGAAGTCACAGGGAGTGTTGGTTCGACACTCCAGTTTTAATTTTTGTCCTGTCCTCGCCATCGTTTTCTTTGATAAAGGCTCAAGGAAAACGATATTTCGAGCTAGAATTTAAAATAAATTATTATTTCTGTATCCAAAATTGTATTTAATCTTTTAAATTAAAGAAGATGATGATACCTTCAACCAGGATATTACATTCAGTCCTCGCTTCTCCAGCCTTGTTAGAGGCAGTAACTCTATAGATCCCTTCATCTTCCAGGAGAATCTCTCCAAATTTGAGGATACAAAGTCCATTATTGAAGGTGATGATGAATTCAGAGGAAGTATCAATATTCTCATCATTTTTGAACCACTCGACAGTTGGGAGAGGACTCCCTTTGACTAGACATGATAATTGATGATTGACTGTCCCTTCAATCAATTTTGTTGAGGGAGGAAGAGGCATCTCAAATCTTGGAGGAGACAACATGTTGTCTTGAGACTCTGTCAACCAATTAATTAATTTGTTAATTTCAATTTACTGTGAGATTTTGTATAATTTTGTTTTAAAAAATCCAATTGTACCCTTCACAATGAGCCTGGCACTCGTCTCACACTGTCCTTGACTGTTGGACGCTCGGCAAGTGAAAATGGAAGAGTCGTCCGGAAAAGTCTCATCAATCGTGAGAGAACAAATCCCATTCTTGTATTTTGTCTTGTAGTCCAAATTAGAAGAGGCAATGAGAAGGCCGTCCTTGAGCCAAGTGATTGTCTCTGGTTCTGGATACCCAGTCACTCTGCAATGCACACATACACAAGTACAAATTATACACACTCAAGTTTGTTGACACAAGAATCCCATTCAGAAGGAAGTGTACATGTAGGAAAATCCACTTCATTTTCTAAATTATTTAGTATAAATTAGTGTTCTTTTGTGTGGATGGGGAAAGACGTGGAGGAGGACAAAAGACAAAAAACAAGGGAAGGATTGTGTGAAAGAAAAGGATTTGGAATTAAATTTGAGTCAACTACTACACTACGTGTAATGTTTCAATGAGAGAAAATGCTTACATGCACTGAAACCTCAACCTTTCTCCCTCGTTGACTGCAATGTCTTGGAGGGGACTTGTGAAAGATGGTGGGACGGGGAGCGGCTTCACGCTGTCCGTCTGTGTCTCCTTCTCAAATTGCTTCTCATCAATTGTCTACAAAATGAAATGTTTGTTACATAGTGAAAGTCTTTCAACAAAATCACATCCATTCATTTCTTTTCATAATACTCCTTTTAGGTTTTATAAAGTTTTGTACGGCACGTTCTTATTTAAACGTGGCTTCGATTTGTGGTAACAAATAATGATACAACATAAGTATGAAAGTTTACCTGTGTGACAGTGTCCCGTTCTCCCTTGGCTACTGACTCTATGGTCGGCATGACCTCAAACTGTGTCTCCTTCTCCAACATGGTAGGGGTGAGGGGTCGAAGGATGGTCGACTCCATACTTCTCAAACTGTTCATGATGACTGTTTCTGTAATACTGTTCGTCGTGGTTGAGGATGTAGACAACTGAAAAAATAAAGTTATTTTTTTATGAAACGTCTTATCAATTAGACAAGGTATCAAAAAAATTTCTCTTTTGTTTGAGCAATTATCGTATTTACCGGTTCTTGGAGAGGTGATGTTGGAGAAGTGATGTTAAACTCGACTGTGGTGATTTCCTGTGGAATAATCTCTTCTCTAGCAGTGACCGTGGAGGCTTCCACAGATTTCAATGTGGCTCTCTTTCGTCTCAGATTCTCAGCCAAAACGGTCAACTCACTATTCATGGTGTTGAGGGAGTCTAGGATTTCCCGATTTTCCTTGATCATGATTGAATTGTACAACTTTCTCTTTTCTTCCCCTGTATCATATTTCATACATGGATAAATGAGTATTTTCATATTACTAGTACATTTTTACATCTAAAATAAATCGGTATGGATCCTTCCCTTTACGCTCAAAATCCACACACGACATTGTACATGTACACTTCATAACATGAAAATTTGTTTGAAAATCCTTTGTCATGGACTCCTCAATACAGAGTCACACACACATGCACACACACATGACATTCTAATTCTTGTTGTGAATTCAGAGAATTTCTAAAAACATGTAATGTTATTCCCAACGACACAATAAAAATTTGGTGTAGTAAGTTTACATTGGAAAAAAGTTGCACGGTTTAACAATCAAGTTAAATCCCACATTGACACACATACAATTTATGGTGTGGGGGATTCATACCAGGAAACGTTATGTAACTGTTATGAAAAAGAAGATGATGTTCTCACCATACAGTTGTGAAGCAAGATGTGAAATTTTGGCAATGCGTTTGTCCTGCTCGACTTCACCCGGTTTGACGAAAGACTAAATTATATTTTAAAGAAAAAATATCCATGGTACTACATATTGAAACGTTTCGTACATTAGTCTTTGGAATGAGGGAGGAGGGATCAGGGATCAGGAAGCTGACGTATTTCTCCATTTTTCTCTCGAACGACACAACTTTTTAATATAAGAGAAATTTTCAACTCAGCGCTCAATATCCCGTACACATTCACCTTTCTACACCCTAACTGTACACTCTGACACGGGATATGACGAGTATAAATATTAATAAATGGATATATGTGTATAGAAAAAAGATGATGAATCCCCCGACACGGGTTTCGTGTTAATGTTTAAATTTGACAGTGATTCAAATTATGAATTAGTGTTCTATCTCTCCTCTCTCTCTCTGTGCGTGTGCTTTGTTAGTGTAGTGTGTAGCAGAAAGTTGAACTGTACAACATGTAAATTATTGTTCCGAGTCAATTACTTCAAAGTACTCAAGTGTAGACTGAACTGGAGTTGGTGGAAGTTTGAGAGAGAGGTTTCCGGCCTAATGGATGAGGAGGAAGGATGAATGATGTAAAGTTTTCTATACATGATAATTAAAATGTACCGTCAAACAATCAAGTAACTCGTCCGCCTCCTCTGGAGTTTTAATAGTCGTTGACTTTCTCGCGATCGTGATAAGTAGCTTGCTCCCATCCTTGAACCAAACTTCAGCCTGAAAGTAGAAGAAAACATGAACTCATTCATTCTGCTATTATGATATCGATGTGGGATTACTACTCGTGAGTTTCTCTCTCTCTAAAATATTAATTGTTGTGTTTGGGTCTCTCTCGGAAAGGGAACATGTGAAACTTTTGACACACACAGACACGAGTGTCTCGTTTTTTGTATAATACAAAGTCTTGTGTCCCGTCTTCTTAAGTTTTGTGTTTAATGTGCGTGTGTGGAGGGAAAACAAGAGGAAGTGTAGCATATAGTGTGTGTAGTGTATTTGCATACACAAAAGAGTATCATAATGGATGGAGGGTTACCTCATTGACGAGTGTAAAGTACATGACTGTCAAGTTGATCAATCGTCTCCGTTCTTCTGTCATTTGTAAAAATGATGCCCAATTCTCCTTCAACGTTGCTGCTTTCCCTTTCATGTCTTCCACGACATTTTCAACAAAATTCTGGATCTTCCCACCCAGTATCTGTGAATTGTCACGTTTTCAATTAACCCATTTAATTCATTCCTCTCCCATTACATCAGAATTTACATTAGTAAAAAAAATAATTTGATTTTCAATATTTGTGTGTCTACAATCATTATGATTACTTTTCTCTTTACACTACAACAATAACAAATTTATTATTTTACCTCGATCGTTTCCTCAAACGTTGCAAAACTACATTAAATTCAAACAAAATTCATTTTGTACATATTTTTATCATAGCAATTCCAAGTACAGGACTCAATTTAAAATGGGTCAATTTTATTCACTATTTAAATTAAAATTGGAATGAGAGACTCTCAGGGAAACTTTTGAATGTCAACTCATAATTGTTTTTCTGCTGTTGTTGTTGTGACCTTTCTACCTTCTTGTTTTTCATTTCCCATTTTTTAAACTTGTATCAAAAACAACTTGCGTAAAAATAATGAAGATGATATGAAAGGTTATGCTTGACGTCATTTTCTAAAAATAATTTTCAAAAATAGGAGAATGAATTTTTCAAAATTGGCCTTACCTAGTAGAACATTCCCTTGCAGCCATGAGACTTTCTCCATACTGTCCCCTGGTCATCTCAATATGTTTCTTGAGGTCACCCAACTGCTTTTCAATTTGTTGTAAGTCTCTCGCTGCAATTGCTTTGGCTTTCCTTCTCATCGCTTCATCCCATTCTAGTCTTTTCTCTTCGATAGCTGCCAGCAGCCTTGCCTCGTCCACTTTCCCAGAGTCCTCGGGTTCCTTTCCCCCCATTCGAACAACAACAACAAAAATCAACATTTCTGAAAACCACAATGGAACTCAATACACACACACACACCCTTCTCTCTGATTCATATAAAATTACATCGCCATTAACCAACCACTTGTATCTCTCAAAACTGAATTTGAGTCAGCAATTTATACCTTTTTTCCACCTTTCATCTCACAATCAGAACTCTTATTCATGCAACCACACACACACACAAAAGAAATTTTTTGTACACGTCCCTTTCTCCCCACAAAATTTTCTTTGTCTCCCTCCTCTTTTGAAATCTAAAATCAAATCCTGCACACCCAGACACAAACACACGCCATGCATTTTACCATCATTTGTGAAAACCAGATGGTCATTCACACTGCAAATGAAATGGTCTTCAAGGGGAGAAAGGAAAGGCTGAGTTGTAAAAAAAATACGTCTGCTTCTCCTCTTCCTCTTCCTGGCTCCCGTCTTCTACATAAATAAGCTGTCAGAAGTTGATGTGTGTCACTTTATGATGTCTGAACCATCACCACTACCCCACTTTTATTGACACACACACTCTCCACTCTCACTCTCTATTTTTCTGTACAAGTTCATACACAAGAAAGTTCAATAAAACATTGTGTACAATTCACAAATTGTTCCCCTGCTCTCCCTTTCTCTGAAAAATTCTGACTGAATTCTTCAACTACAAGAAAACAGTTGAAATTGAATTTTTAAAAAGAGAAGAAAAACTTTTTGGAGAAAAAAATCAGTATAATATGTACACACACCACACCTTTTCTCTCTCTTTCTCTCTCCATTATGTAGAGTTGGGCCAACTCTTTTATCTGAATTCCAAAGTCTTCCAAGAATACAGTTCAACTGTGAAAAGAGAGAGAGAGACTGTTTGATGGTGTGGTTGTGACGCTGTGACGGCACACGATGTGTGTTCCAAAAGTTGACGGAAAGGAAAGAGATTAATACATTCTATAAATGGGAGGATGGATGTCGAGAGAAGAGTTGGGCGACTCACAATTATACACGGGATTGTCGATATCTCCTCTTGACAAGAAATACATTATTATATCCTAGTGTTGCTACTTATATTAACTACAACGTCACTCAACAAAACTCCTCCTACTCTAGATCTCATAGCACAATAATTACACATAGATGGATTGTGACGTGTGTCCCATGCTGTAAATACTCGGTCAAACAACACACAAACAAGAAGAACAATCCTTGACAGTGTGTTTGATAGAGAGTGGGTGAAATTCAAAAGGGCACTCACCATTTCCCGAATATTCAAAACGATTTCGCCTGCATGGTCCTTGCAAATTTTGAATATCTCATCAACCTCCTCGTAGGCACTAGTGCTTTCCGTCACCATGGGGCTCCTCGCCCTCTCTTCAATGAGAACGTCAACTTCACGCAAATTCTTGTAGAATGTGGTAAAATTTAAGCTCAGCAACTTGTACGATTCAGCAAAGGCTTTCAGTTGATTCTGCTCAGACTTCAAAACAGCGTTCTCAGGTTCTTGCTCTGTTCAAAATACACACAAAATATCCACAATGTACACACACCCCACCAACCCCTCCTCCTCCCCCTCCTACAACACAACTTGGGAGGAGTAAACAAGTTTTGTCAAAATCTATGGAGTCTGCACAATCAACAACACACACACACACACATAAGTGTGCTCTTCCTCATCATCATCATCTCTCCACCTTATGTATCCATGTACTAGACCCATATAAATATGTAGCGTTTTGATAAAAGGATAAGAGAGAGAGAGACCTTCCTCCCGGCAAAAAACCTTCCGTCAGCACACAAACACTCTCTCCCTCACTCTCATAAATACTATTTTTCTAATACTTTGTAAAAACTCTCATAAAATACACACACACCATCTTCGCCCTGCCCATTCCCACACCCAATGAAATACAAACTTTCACTGTGGAAAACTGAGGAATAAAGTCCAGACAACTGTAATGTAACTAAAATAATCCTTGATCTATTTCTCCTCTCTGTCGTCCATGTGCTTCCAATCTTCCACAAATACATATAGATATATTTATGGATACTACCGTAGAAACTCAAATTCAACCTCCTGGTACTTCATTCAATTTTTCTGAACTTGAAATATCAAATGGTAAAAAGAACTTGAGTTATCGAGGGTCGTTTGGAAACTGATTAAACTATAGCAAGTTTTTCTGATTGATTTCCTTCTGAAAGCTCACCCAAAATTTGAAGGAGACTGTATCTTTTGTGATATTACATACCCTATGTATACATATACAGCTATCAGATGTCCTGTACTAATATGACGAAATGAAGACTGATAATTATTAAGTTATTATTTCAACTCCTTTTTGCTTCTATTTACCTTTGCGAAGTCTAATAAACCGTACATTTACCTTGTGTTGACTGTGGACGGACATTGGATAAATAAATAAACACTGACAAACTCCCACCCCCCACACATACAGCAAAGAGCGAAAGAAACGGTCCAGAAACTGTATAACAGAAAGATGTACTCCTGTCCTCTTATATCAAAGACTACAAGACTTCTTCCAAGACTTGAGACCTCCTAGACCCTTAAGTCCACTACTCACCCACTACTCTCTCACAATTACACGCTCCTGTGGACCACACACTCAACTCGTACAGATAATGGATAATAATCATGAATTATTGATGACAAACCCTTTTTTGTGGAGAGAAGGAGGAAGAAGACACGAGGGACACACACACAGCCACACTGCACTTTACTCAATAATTATATAATTATTGGCAAATGGTTCTCTCTCCCACACACACACTCTCACTCTTCAACTTACACACACACAATGACAGTGTATTAATGGTGAGGGAGAAGTAAAAGAGAGAGAGAGAGAATGACAGATGAATTGTTTGTTAACCTACAATAAAAAATGAAGAGGAAAAGACACAACGAACGACCGCCACTTCAGCTTATTTTAAGACTAGGAAGAGAAAGAAATATAAATGATGCACACACAGAACCACACACACACATCCACCAGAGACAGGCTAAAGAAGAAAGAGAGAGAGAGAGAGAGAAGGAGGGAGACGGGAACTCCAGATGAGGATGATGATGTGAAAGAGCGTAGGAGAAACACGAAATTTGGGAGAATGAGCCAAGGCTGCGCCGCGTCCACA
The DNA here is from genome assembly GCA_009870185.1 of Pygmarrhopalites habei. Taxonomy (NCBI): domain Eukaryota; kingdom Metazoa; phylum Arthropoda; class Collembola; order Symphypleona; family Arrhopalitidae; genus Pygmarrhopalites; species Pygmarrhopalites habei. The sequence continues at coordinate 21,128 of WJFB01000512.1, forward strand.
CACACACACACAAACAGATGAAAAGCGAGAGAGAGGGAGAGCCGCAGAAGTTGACGATATAAAATATAATATGTAGTTTGTAGGACTGGGTGACTAGGCTACTGTGTGCATTGAAAGGAGTGAAAAGACGTTTTTCAGTTTTTTCCCCATCTCCCCATCTCTCTCTCTCTTGTCGAGGGGATACGTGATATTTAAAGGCGTATTATATTGCACAAGTAGAGCTCTACAAAATGTCACAATTTCACATTCACTCCCAAAATCCTGTTGATTCATCAATTTGAAAAGTTCCCAAAAGAGATGGGAATACGTGAGGGATAAATGGATGAGGACACGGATAGAGAAAAGAGAGAGGAAAATCGTGGGGATCAAAAAAGAGAGAAAGAGAGAGTAGAATATCTTACCCAGAAATCCACTGAATTCATTTTCCAGTTGTTCCACTTGATTCAAAACTGTGGTGAGGGCTGAGTCTAGATATTCGAGGATAGAGTCTTCCCCTTCTTTGTACTGTCGATGGGATGAAGATAGAGATGGAGATGGAGGAGGTTGATTCCTGGATTGGACTGTCGACAAGGACTCTGGTTTGTCTGGGAGGATTGGGTACGATGATTTGATCAACTCAGCTGAACAACTCAACGTCTATTTTTGTCAAGTAATTATCAACACATTATTAGTCCACGCACATTTCATTTCGTATTCAATATTTACTTCCACACTCAGACTAAATTTTTCAAAAAAAGATTTTACAATAAAATACAATGTAGAATTTTTTAAAGAGACCATCGGATTTCAAACCTTTTTTTTCCTTCCCTCAATCTCGGCACTTAAGTGTCTTAATTTTAATTTAATCCCAATTACACTGTACTACTTATCTTCTATTGTTGTTTTCAAAAATTCAATTAAATTTTATGTTGTGTAAATTACTTGTAAAAATTGATAAGAAATAAAGAACTACAATACAAATCACGGATTCTTTCCACAGTACAGTACAATAGGTGTGTTCTCTGTCTGCTTCAAACTCAAAATGAAATTGGAAAGATTAATTCGTTGGACGTAAAGCTCAAGAAAAAAAATACAAAGTGACAGGAGGAAGAAGTTGCGTGGAACATTTGAGACATTTTTTAGTGTCATTTTTAAATGTCAAAATATTTTTCACTCTACTCTCTTCCATCAACATTTCTCTGAGAACTTGGAAAAAGAGAAGGCCGATGACGATATTTTGAAAGATTAAAGGGCACACACACAATCCTCCTCCTCAATAATATTTTTTGTACATGTGTTTTGATGTAGAAAAGTAAAAGAGGAAGAGTGTGTGTGTGTGTTGATTTCAACGGTTTTTTGTGACTAATAAAACATTTTAAGAACTGTAAAAAATACGGTAAAAAAGCGTCGGAAAATGGTCCAGATACTTAATCTGAACTTCATTACAAATAATAATATAAAAGTAATCAAGGTGATTATGAATATATGTGAATCTGTAACGAGGAGTTAGAAGGAACATAATATATTGTACAAAGTCAAACTCAAAAATAAATTTCAAACATAAAAATGTGGGCATTTTGTCACTTTTTGAAATTCAAAGTAAGGTTAAAAGAAACTTGTACATTTTACTGTGTGTACATTTGTGTCCTTGTGTGTGTGGATATTGATATACATGTATAATTTCTTTGAATAGGAAAATCGTTTGGCAGACTGACAGACACACACACACACTCAAACACACACACAGATGGATAGAGGGATACACATACTGGAAACACATGTTTTGCGTTCTAGTTTCAAGAAACTACAGAACTCTCTCTGTCTTGAACAGAGGAATGAGTAAAGAGAGAATATAATGGAACACTTTTTGATATACTTACGTCAGTTGAGTTTTTGTGTACGCTAATCTCATGGTTTTTATTATGGCTAATCTGGTCACAATCCTAAGGAGAGTAGGTCTTATGGGATTTTATTCTTAACACCAAGAGCAATTTTATTATTCACACACACAAATTTATGGACGGAAGGGGAAAAAAACCGACAAGATTCATCTCCTCCTCCTCCTCACAAAGTCACTTTTAGTTGAAGACTCCACTTGTGATTTCCCATTCCTCTGTGAGGATCTCATGTCAAACATATTTTTTGGTATAATTGTCCGTACAATTCTGAGTGTGGGGGGAAGAATTGTCTCGAGTTTCACAAAAAGATACGTCAAGGAAATGGATCACCACACAATGCATATATCGTACATATTTTTATAAAGATTTTATAAAACTGTGTAAGTCTTATTGTATACTTTTTTGCTTTTTGTGTGTGTGGAAGGAGCACCGAGTACCGAGAACTGAGTTATCAAAAAGAAGGTCAGACCCACACCGATGACATTGACACAGGACACAAAGAACACACAAGAAGAGAGAACAGAGAACAGAGTTGTGAGTCAGAGTGAGAGAGAGAGAGAGACGAAAAACAGGTAATAAAAGAAAAGATTGAGATTTTGAACGAGAAAAAAGTTGTTAGAAGAGTTTATAATGTAGGAAGAAAGAAGAAGAGAAAAGAGGAGAGAGAGAGAAAATAGATTTATGAGTTTAAGATATCTTTACTGACTTTTGCAATTTTTCGACTCATCTCCTCCGCAGCGTCTTTTTGCTTTTTCACCTCGGCTGCTTTGTCACGACTTGTGTGGATATTCCCGAGAATTTCCTTGATTTTCAGACAGGCTCGTTCCGTGTGGAAGGCGGAGTCTCGTTTGCCAGCCTGTTCAATTCATATATTCCATAAGAACCTTCATCACATTATTATATACCAAGTCGGAACGTTAACAACTCTGACGTCTCTCCTCCACAACCAACCCTCCTTTCTCTCTCCCTCCCTGTCTATTCCCTTCTTCAGGTAGACAGGGAGAGGGAAAGCGAGGAGTAACTTTCAACAACTTTACTAGTAATCAATCAGAAATCTAATGTAAAGGCGGGGAGAAAGAACTACCTTTCTATACACACATACACACACTACACTAGACTAGTGCAGAAAAGAGTGAGGGGGAGAGAGAAGGAAAAAAGGAGGAAGAGGGGGCAAGGGACAAGAAAATAAAATAAGGAAACATCATAAAAGGAAACTTTAAGTATCTTCAGGTTATAGGGACAAAGAGCTTTAAAAGTTGAGGACATGAGAGCAAATACATTTTCTATTAGCATCGATGGGAAGAGAGAGAGAGGGAGAAAGAAAGAAAGGGATGGGGGAAAGTGGAAGAAAGTACTACAGACGACCGCTCTTCCTTTTTATCCTAACAGACTCAGCATTTCACAGAGCGAGAGGAAAATTTTTCCTAGTCAGTTGACAATCTTATGTATACACAGAGAGAGAGGGAGAGAGAAAGCCATACACTTACATACACACCAGTCACAATGTCAAACAGAGCCTTTCCTACACACACACTTTTTACTTATAAAGGGAGGACAAAGGTAGGTTACACATAGTCTAATGATGATGATACGCACAGCCCCCCCCCTCCTCCTCCAGAAACTCCTCCTTCACTTGTGTCTCTATAATTTGATATAATACTTTGATGAAGCGGATATTTAATTTATATACATCCATACACCCATTTCCTGTTACCTTTTTCTTTTCTTCTTTCCCTCCTCCTTACTTTCTCTTTCAATACTCCCTGACAAATAATGGCAAAAAAGCACACACACACACTTTCTCCTTCAATAATTCCTTGAAATGTGCAATGAAGACAAGCACACAACTTTCTCTCTCCACTACTTTCACCCACTCACAATGACATGACAATCATAATGGGCATGGTCTTGTCTTCTACCTCACATCACATCCAACACAATTGGATGGTCAACGGAATGTTCAATTTTCACCATCCTATATTATATTTGCATAGACTTATTAAGGGGCAAATAGAATTGAAGATCCAGGCACACACAAACTACAGGCACAGAAACACACACACACTCACTCACTCACTCGTGTTCTAACCAATATTTCAAAAACGAGATTGTTTGACACACACACAACGTTTCTCTTCCTATTCCTCTCTCCTCCTCCCTTGATCATGTATAGATTTCAAAGTGCTTCCTTTTTAGTGGCGTAATGAGAGCTTTTTGTGTCCGTCCGTGGCAACGTGTTGAAGGGAGAGGGGGAGGAGGAGGAAGAGGAGGAGAGAATACCAAGGGAGATGTAAAATGTAAAAGTATAAAATTGATGACATAGTGGTAGTCAGCTGCAATCAGTAACAACACTATAAACACAAACTCAACAAACTGTTTATAATCCTGGCGTGTTTTATGGATGGAAAGAAGAGAGAAAGGGAGGGAGGCTTTTCAGGTGGTTGGGTTATAGCCTATATGTGGAGAGAGAGCGAGTAAATTTTATGTCGTGAAATGGCGTTTAGAAAGAGTTTTGTCCTCGAAACAAAGGTGCGGACACATTCTCTCTCCTCTGATGAGGATGATGTGTGTGTGTGTGTGTTTGTGTGTGTAGGCACCCGGAGCTCTAGAACCCCAGTCTCTCTCTCTCACATACCTTAATGCAGACTGTGAATTGACTAAAATTTGGAGTTTTCATGGGTAAAACGTGACAGTCTGTTTTCCGCGGAAGGAAGAGAAAGGAGTGTGTACTGTGTGTGTGAGTGTAGCGCACTGACGCATCAAATTGAGATGAGAGGGAAAGCAAATGGGAAAATTTGAAGTTTGTCGAGGAGGTGTATGTGTGTGTTGGGAGGAGAGAGGGAGAGAGTACAACTATATTGACATTAACAAGCGTGTGAAGCTCACAATTATATCAATAATATTATCTACTATCCGCTGTATCTGCCCGAGCCTGTCTACACAAGTTTGTACATGACGGAGGGAGGGAGGAGAGGGGCTAAGAATACTCTGTGAATTTACACGCATGGTTAAACACGTTTTATTTTGTTGAAAACCCCTTGAAAATTATACTAGGCTAAAAGTGGGTGGATGTAGAGATGTGGAGAGAGCTTCTGGACCAAGTTAGTGATTCAATTTTCTATTCTCTCATCATCTTTTCCATGATTTAAAAGTAGAGAGAAGGATGTGTGTGATGTTCTCGTGCCTGCCTACTTCACTCTCCTCGTCTCTCTCTCACGAGAGATTGAAGGAACACATCCTGGACTCTCTCCCATCCTACTGTGCCCTACTCAGTGCATACATACAGTCGTAGGACAGTGTGTGTGTGTGGCTGACTGTCGTCATGTACATGAAGAGTGTGTGTGTGAGAGAGAAGAGACAGAGGAGAAGCTTTCGGTAGTCACTTTGATATTAAAGGAAAGTCAGCAATGATAGAACGGAAAGGGAGTCCTCCGTTCACAACATGAAAGCCAAGGCTGGGTGTAAAACTAAATGGTAAAAGTAAGAGTTGGAAGTAGGTGAGAGGAAAAGGAAGAGAGAGGGAAGGTTTGGTCTATGTAATTTGTACGGATTTTCCATGAGCGAATCAAATTTTCAGAGTACCAATTTTAACGCTGACTTACTAACATAATTAAATTTTATTTGAACAAGGAGGATGCTTTTCTATGTACACGGACAACTCTCTCCCTTGCTTTCTCTCCCCCAGTTTGCTTATATGTGTGGAGTATGGACGACAGATAACCCCAGACTAGACGTACTACATTCCTTCTTCATGCCTACCTAATTTCTCTAGAGTCTTCCTGTACGTAGAGATACATAGAGGCTGAGAGGCCTCCGATCCAATAACTCATATAACCATCATCATGGATCAATTATTATACAGTCAATAAAAGACACGCTGTACATACACACACAGTACAGTCGGGAGAAAGCATGCATTCGCATATGTACTGTACAATTTTAAAGTTGTCTACATGTACAGTAGAATTTGAGAGAAAATGCTCAAAGTCAATTAATTAATACTTGAAAAATGGAGGAAGTGGAGAGAAAGTGGGAGAAAAAGAGGAAAGAACAAGAGTAAGTACCTTTCATTTGTTCCAAATTAGATCAAAATATAAATTTTTAATGAAGTGAAAGTAGTGATAGTACACTCACACACACACACAGGCAATGATTTATAGGCCATGAGTATTATAAAAATTATTAGAGAACACGAGAGAGAGAAAGGAGGGTTCATGAAAAATCATGAGTAGGCTAGTTTGGAAAATTGTATAGGAAGAGAAAGGAGGTAAAGGGTTATCAAAAATGAGGAAAGGAGGCTCCAGAGAGAAAGAGTCATGGAGTGGGGAGAAACTAGAGAAAAAATCACGAACCTCACTACAAGCCTCGAGAAATCCGGCTGCGAGGTCTTCTAATTTCATTAAATTGTCCTCCATATCACCACCCGGGAAAGTGAAAGAGGAAGAGGCAGGGTGAGGTGGAGGTGGGGAGGGGGAGGGACGTCCTGACAAATTGTTGGAATATTGTTTCCTCCCTCCTCCTCCACCACTTTGATTTGTCGTCAAAAATTTTTGTTGGAACAGTCCAGCTTGATGAAGGATTTCAATGAAGTATTCAGTGAGTGCAAGGCGTCTCTCAGCCGACTCCACACACTCTCGCATGAAGGTGTTGAGTGTAGAGACCTTATTTTCTAAATCCTGACTCTTGATCTCCTCATCCAGGTCAAAAACCACTTGTTTACTCTCAATGTCACACAACTTGGACCGGAGGACATCTCTCAGTTCTTCTGAGCTTGACACGTCCGGCCCGAGGTGTTGTTCCGACTTCAACAACGTGTCCACTTCGATCAAGTACGAGTAGAGCTGTAATAGACAACAACAACGTACAAAACACGTCAATAGAAAATAAAGAGAAAGAGAAAAAAGAAAGGGAGGCGGGTATCAGACCGGAAAGAAAATTACATAGTAAATTAGTAGCTAGATCAATATTCATCATTTTATGCAAGTGTGTGTGGGTGGTGTGTGTGAAAGAGATTTTATGTGATCACGATGGAGATGAAGATGATCATTCCTCTTCCCTGACTGGCAGTCGACCAACTCTGTTATTATTAGTTTTTCCTCACATCCACTATGATTGAGAATTCTTTGGAGACCACGAAGAGAGTTTAGTTATTACCGCTCCATATTTTAATCGTATATATCCCACACAAACACACACCCTTAATAAATGGTTGTGTATAGACAACTTAATTAAAAAATCCAATATACACACACAAGTAGTTAAATTACAAGTTAATGAAAAATATTTTGTGATATACAATACTATGAGCTACAATACTCCTTCACAGCTTAAGTAGACACTCACATCATTGAAATCCTGAAGGAAGTCATTGAGAACGGCAGTTTTGTAAATCATATCCTCTGCCTGGACGAGCTCATTCTTCCTTCCTAGTAGTTTGTCGTAGGCACTCCGAATCCCCTGAATTTTTAAATGAAATTTTCATTATGAGAGTGAAAGAATTGAAGGGATAATAATAGATACGTACGCAGTTTTTTGGAAATTGTACAACAAAATTGTGATGAGGATGATAATGAGGAGAATATTACAATAAAGTATTTTATCATCTTCCTTCCAAGTGCTACCTACTTTTTTTCTCCATGCTGTAGTATGTAGCATTTCTTTCATAATATTTCATATCATAATGATGTGCATACAGTTACAGTACAGTATAGGATTTTAGGATTTTACCTTGGCGTTGACATTATCCCAGCCGAGATTGTTCAAAAGTATTTGTCCTTTATTAAGCGGCGTGTTGGTAATTTCATTTATACTCTCAGACTTGTCCGCACTCCCCAGCCTGTCGAGTTTGTTGTGAGCCTGTGTCAAGAGAAAGAGCGTTTACTAAATTTGTTCATTCGTATTTGTATTATAGTATTAGACACGGATATAACTCCAGGCATCATCCCCATCCCTAATGCAAAGTAGTCATGATGAAGGCATTTAAAGGTGGATAGACCCAAGGAGGGGGAAGAGCCATACATAATGGTAAAGGTGTGCGTGTGTGTTATTGATGATGAGGGTCAGAGTGAGGAGAATGTTCTATTTCCACTTTTCATTAGTTACCATCAATAATGATATAAATATATAGAGACAGAATAATACATCAACTCGGAAGATTGTCAGACAAATTGAATAGTGTGGTTCGGCCCAATTTCTGTACAAAGTCCTCTCCCCCTCTCGAATTGTGTACCTTCCCATCACGTCCAATCCACTATTAGTGTACACCATTTGTAGTGTGTGTCGTAGAAGAAGGGGCTATAATTACAATGATTGAGTCTACAAGGAGTGTACCTGGTGAACACGAAACTTACAACATTTTGTGTGTTCAAGTTGTTCAATATGGGAAAAAAAGTTTGTGTGTGTGAATTTTGTTCTTGTCTGGCCTCCACCTTTTCCAAAATGTTTTCTGCGTAATAAGGGCCTACATAAGGGAATGTGAGTGTCTAGCTATGAACAAAAAAGACAGACAGGGAAAGACAGAGAGAGTGTGTGATATGCACAAAAGGATGACAATGTTTCATGGATTAATACCTCTTCAGCAAGCTGGAAGAATTCGAGGCAAAGCTTCATTTTATATCTCATTTCCTCTGCATGACTAATAATCTGATTGCAAGCGTCAATAATTTCGAAAGACTCGTTTTTCAATTTGAACCCTTGGTAGTGTTTGAAGTGCGTTGTCTCCACAGTCTTACACACTTGGATCAGTTGATCACGGGACTCCTGTGAGGAAAATATAAAATATAAGCACGTATTATAATGTGTCATAGTCAGATAGTTAGATTCCAAAGAAACTGTCGATAAAATTCCTAGTAGTAGTCAAAATTCGGATTGAGCATTCAACTTTTTTGCTTATAAAATACACGTGCATAGAACGTGCTTTTGAATATATTCTCCTGGAACTGGCGTTGGATTCTCCCTTTCTCTCCATTTTTTTCCAATGTAATCATACAAAAATAATAGATTTACCTTGATTCGGAGGAATCGTCGGTTCAAGTCATCATTCAACTTGATGACAGCCGCTGAGTCAGTCCCGTAGTCTGTACTTATGAGACTCTCCTGCACAGTTTGCCTTATTCTTTTAATGTCCGTCTCGAATCCCAGGTACTTTATTTGTTCATTCAACTTTTCCTGCTTAGTCTTGAAACTGGAAAAAGAGGAGGAATTGAGTAGGAAAACATTCATTAAAAAATTTTCGCGTCAAAATGAGAATGTTATAAATTGACACGTGTGAAACACACGAACACACACACACCGTTCATCCAAGATCCCTCGACGATCATGCAGTTTCTCCAGCCATCTTTGGACTTGGGATATAGCTGCAAGGAAATAAAACATTTAATTTTTTTTTGAAATTTCGAAAAATAAATTCAATTTAATATTGAGGAGGATTTACCAAACTGTGCTTGAACTGCTCCGTACTCTGGTCGAGAGTCGATTGTGGTTTGTTCCTCCAGTTTGTCGATCAGAATTTGACCTTCCTCGAGACAACAAAGGAAAGAATTGAGCATTGACTTTCTCAAGATTTTTGACCGACTCAACAGTTCTCTGCAACCTTCCACAGTCTCTGGATTCTCAAATGATGTATTCTCAACCTGGACAATCTTGTCAGAACATTCCTCCAGTTGTCTAAATTAATTTAATTTCCAATTTAAATTTTTTATTCATTTTCTCAATTTCAATTATTAAAGAAATGATAAAAGTACCTGTGTAATGATGTATTTAATTTGAGAATCGTTTTCCTTTGTTCCAACTGAGTGTTCAAATCCTTCCAGGCAAGACCCAAATTCTCAGCCATGCTTGCGTACACCTATAAAATGAATACCATATATTTTTAAATGACCATTTTAAATACTGTAATTTAATTTTAAATGTTTTTGAAGACAATTACCTCTGCTCTTGGTTTCTGGGTTGCTGTAAATCAACAATTTAGCTCAAATTAGCTCTCAATGTTTTAACAAGAAATGTCAAATCTTTTGAGGTCAGGTCATGAGTTTGTGGGTTAATTTTTTATTTAATTACCAATCAGCTGGTCTGCTTGACGAAGGAGTTCTTCTACTGGTGACTGTTTTGACTGCAAAAAATTATATTTCATTCCATTTTACACATAAGTATTCATTAATGTTCACAAAATATGTATTTTCTTGTGTATCATATCTTCCTCCCTAATCATTTAATTTGTCTACTCAATCTTTTTAATTCCTAATGACTAGTTTCATCTAAAATGTGTACATAATTCTCAAACTCAATTATTTGTGAAGTTTCATCTCATCCTAATCCTCTTCGAAACAACATTCCAAGAAAACCACAAATGACATGACGCATATTTTTTGACTCTCCTATTACCAACATCCATACAAAAAAATCTTCTTAATTAACCTCAACTATGTGAAATTCACGCTCATATAATTAACTTTTCAAAATAATCACTAGGAAAATTATAACTGTTGACAGAATGTTCATATATTTTTTTCAAAAAATTAGCCTCACAAATTGAGACTGAATTAAAGTTATAAATTCCCTTCAAAACAAAATAAGGCCAACATCAACATACATAAATTATCTATTCATCAAAGACAAAAAAAGAGTCTCATTAACATTTAACGCTTGTTTTTTTAATTGTGGCACAGCTCATTATACAGCAGCAGCAATTTTCTGACATGGTTTCCCATGACCTCTTCCCTAGCTCACGCATAATTTTGTACACACACACCAACACACACTCACGAGAGATTTAATTGGTTCAGTCTAAATGAAGATGTAGGGGATTCATAAACTCACTTGAAGTTTCTTGAGCACATCCTCGTCATGATTCCTCAACATCTCTTGAGCTTCCTTCAGTGTGGAGCCGAGTGCCGTCACGTGAGGATCCATATTCACAACTTTGAGGTGAAGCCATTCTTTTGACTGAAAGGAAAATAATCATATTATTGTTCAGCATACACATTTTGTTTATTTGACATCTACACTCTCCTCCTCCTCTTTTTCCTTGTGTGTCTTTGAGTGTATGCGTTTGTGTGTACTGACATAAGGAACATTTTAAAGTCAGTTCTCTTTGACTTTTCAGAGTCGAGAAAAATGTTCTTGATCCCCCGACAATATGTAAATTCTACTCCTCTTCTCTCATCACAGCTTCAGAGTTCAATAGACTAAGTAGACCAAGTCATGCTGAGGATGATGTACAAATATTTTTTCTATTACACTAGAATATCCTACTTAATCCAACCCTGCATCAACCTACATAACAGAGTAGTTAACAAGATGGGTGTGTGTGTGTAGATGTACACACACACACATTTATGAGTTAGGAACTGATCTAGTAGCAACAATTTTTATAAAAAGTGACGACAGTAGTATTAGTCACATTAGAAACCCCATCCTTAATGATAATAGAGCACACAGTTAACAGTGGGGGAAGGGGAATCAATGATAATGATTGTTCTTGTGTGTGTGAGAGAGAGAAAGGGAGAGAGGTCATTAATCCTTGACTTTTGACAATCGTCACGGGTCCACGTACCTATAAATCTGTCCAATGCTATTATTAAGTTTAATAATTGTGTTGAGTTGTCTCTCCCTTTCACTCTCTCTCTCTTTTTTGTCAACCTTGAGTGGACTAAATGTCGTTGAGGGGACACGAACTCTGTTTCCTCTCTCTCTTTCGTACGAACGTCTTTTACTCTTCTTCATTGACTTCCCTCATTCTATATATGTGTGAGCACTTTGGACCACTCAGAACATCATGCCTGATGGATATACCATATTTGCTTTAACACAACCCCTGCCTCTATTCCTGATTACTTGAATGTCCATTGTAATCTCTATTTGGTATTTTCATTTCATTTTGAAATCCTCATAGATAAAAAATAATTTGGAGGGGACAAATAGCTCGATGTACGGTACACACTTTTTAAATATAATTTTCCTTGAAGATTCTCCCAGATTTTTTTCTGTTTCCTCTTGTCCCTGATGCCCGCATACATCTCAAAAAGATGTACAAATGAAAAAGCCGTGACGCTCGTCTTTCTACACTCATCCATCCGACCCTTCCTCTAGTAACTTCCTTTACCATTGATTCTCAACTCGTAAATGAAAAATTATGTGTGTGTGGAGAGACACAACTACAGTTAAAATGCTTTACTGTGTACCACGACTTTGAACCTTATCCTACAAATACACACACATGACACACGCACACACATTCAGAGTGCAGGAGAAGAAAGAGGGAAAAGGAAAGAAAATTAAATGTTTGTGTAGCGCATCTTATGCGTTAACAAGGAAAATGTCAATTGGAAATTCTTTCGGAAGCTGCCAACACTTTGGTGTCACTTTTAACCTAAAATCCTCCTTTTTTCCACACACACACACACACACACAGCCGTACACTCACTCTCACTCTCTCTGACTTCCATCTACTTTTCCTGTCTTCATCCTCATCCCCCAAGAAAATTGGATTGGCGTTGAGAGTCCACACAATTTTCCACATTCCAGTCCCTAACGACCGAATCCACTTGCATCCTCCAAATTCACTTGTGAATCCACAGTCATGCAGTATTCCAGTACAAATTCTGGAGAATGTGTGGACGACTTCACAATTATACCACAAAAAAAATTATTGATGATCAGTATTTAAAAATCCGATACATTTTTGTCTTGGTTCATTCAATATTTCTTTCATCGTTGACCATTGACAGGAATTTCTCAGTTTACTAATGACATTCTTCTCTTCTCATCCTCCACATGTCGTTATAGAAGAAGAGTCTCTTAATAATTTAAGTTTATTCAAAGACGTTCTTCCAACAGAAAAGACAACATTGAAATCCACTACTCACTACTGTGTACACACAATCATTCCAAATAAGGTCACGCGTAAGTTGAAACCAGTTAAATGAGGAGTAGCGGACAGGAGTCTCTTCCCCTCTCTTCAGTCATCACAAAATACACAGAGACAACACAAATACACACGCACACACACGACAACATACACATACACAGCCCCCCTTATTACATGACATTTTATGCATTAATTCTGATTATCCTCTGAAAAGACCGCAGGCATTCCTCATCTATCTCCATGTTCTTCACACACACACACACACACTTTCTTGCACTATCGTACATGGGATCTGAATACAGTTCAAAGTATGCTGTACAGAGAAGAAAGAGTAAGAAGGGAGAATAGGAGTACATAAATAAACATTTGCATACTTTCCACGTTGTTTAACTTCAGCTATCCTTCTCTCTCTCTCTCTCTCCACTCCTCCTTCAGCTTTCAACTTGAACTGTACATCAATTTTGAGGATTAGGACAGTTGATTACACTATTAAATTATATGATAGTTGAGGATGACTTTGGTCTATTCTTTATTTTCCCCTCTTACTAAAATCAAAACACACACACGGAGGGAGGGAGAGAGGGGATAAGAATTTTGAACCCTTCCTGTCTCCCTCAATTACATCTAAACGGACAATAAATTTATAAACAGTTGAGAGTCGCCTTGCAATACTGCAGTGACAATATTTGGGATTCACTCAAAAAATCAGAGAGAGAGAGAGAAGATATTCACGAGATTTTAGTCAAAATGTCGTAAAAGACTCCTCTACAGCCAGACAAAGAAAAAATATGAAAAATACAATTTTTTGTGCAAAAACTTTTATTCTCCACATTCCACAATTTCCTCCATAATTTCAAGGTGTCTTGTGCATCCACAGGTGAAAATAGGGAATGACGCCCAAAAAACAGAGTGGAGTGAAAGTTGAAATGTTTAGATGATGTCATCTATATTGGCTAATGTAAACAGGAGAGGAGGAGGAGAGCAGATTTCATGACGGTTACTTGACGTAGTTAAAGCTCAAAGGGTGCTTTTCTTGCACCCACAATCCACACACACACACACATACACGTACAGTCTTTGGGATGAATAATATGGGAAAAAGCTGTTGGAGGGACATGTTCATGGAACAAGTTCAAGAGAGACAGAAGAAAAAATATGAAATGGAGACACACATGGTTATAAGCTACAACAGAAAGAGAGTAAGGAGATATGGAGAGAGAGAGACAGAAAAAAGAAGAAAGAGCATCCTTTTAGGTACATGGATGTTCAATCTAGTCAACTAGCTCATCGGAGGGAGAGGGAGAGGGGCTGAGGAGGGCAGAGTTCAACTGAAGAGCACGAGTCTAACGAGGGAGTATGTGTGTTTTTACGCTATTTAGTTTTGAAGACATTCTCCTCCTCCATGAAGGAGCAAAGCATAAATATTATGTATGATCGTATTGGCGAATGCAATTTGACACAAGTCTCTCTTTCTCTCTCTCCCACACACTCTTCACCGAATTACATAAATAGGGACTGGGAGAACGTGGCCATTTTAATACAAAATATGCTTGCTTACATGCGTGTGTGTGTGGATTGCACCTATATGGTTAAGAACATGGAAGATGCGCTACTGGGAAATGTCTTTTCATTTTTTCTCTCTTCTCCTCCTTCCCATATATTTTTGTTTTCCGGTGGTGAGAGGTTATGGAAAGAGGGGAAAATTCTTCGTCGAGATGCATTCCACTGTTTAATGTTGAAATCAGCCAGATCTTTTATTTTTTTGAGAAAGTGTGTATGTGTGACTTGGTGTGAGGATGAGAGGGCGAGGGTGTGTGTGTCATCGGATGTTGGTGTTGGGTCTCTCTCAGTATGGTCTCATTTTAATATGGTTAATGGTTAATAGGACATTCATTTTACGTGAAATTTTTTTTTGAGCAATGTATTTTATTTTATCCATGTGTGCGTGCGTGTGTGTGAGTGTGGATGATGATGGTGGGGGCTACGTCATTCTCAAAGTTTAGTCATTGATGAGGCCCAAAAATAGCTGATAACTTCTCAGTTCTCAGCATGACATCCCCTGTCCTCATAAGTACTCTTTAAGTTTGAGAGGATGGAGGTAAAAAAAAGTGGGGCTGTAATATTGAAATTTCTGCGTAAAATGTAAAACTTCCACTTGACATCTTTTCTCCCATATTTCCAAAAAAAAGAGTCCCAAATTTCCCCCCCCCCCCTCTCTCGCGTCTCCATTTTTCACAATCTAAACAAATTTTTTTGTTCAAGTACACTATATAATGCTGAGTGTAAGTATGTATATATGGAATGACACACACACAGTCTCTCTCTCTCGGATGATTTTTTCCAGTTGTTCGAATTCATGATGTGGAACTAAGTATAAAGACTTTAAACTACATGCAATGCACCCCCAGGAGAAGTGTGTGTGTGTGTATTCCTGCTAATTTTAATTCTACACATAAAAAATGCCAGAACCACCATCCTTTAGTGTACATGTAAGTACGTCTGTTCAAAATTCTGCTTGTACAGACCCAAAACAGAGAAAAGGAGCAGAAAGGCAGCGTCTGTTTTTGTTGTCTGCTGCCCTAAGCTAAATTTTTCGGTTATCTTTGTAGAGCAAAAGTATGTTTTCACAAAAAGTGAGAATCCCTAATATTGTAAATCCTCGCTTTCTCTCTCTCTCTCTCTCTGTTTCGTGTTTGTCTTTGTGTACTCAATTTTAAATGGACCATAATCCCAGATTTTTAGCAGAAAAAAATAGAAAATTTGAAATTTATTTTTTCAAAACCGGGTCAATCCTAATGGAACGTGAAAGGAGGAGAACGGCGTCATCATATCGGATTCACACACACTCTCTCTCTCTTCCACTACCTGCCTACAAATATGTGTGTATGATGGAGCAATACTTTCGACATAGTGAGGGTGCGAGTGACAGGTTTTTAAATTAATAACTAGTGAAATGTGAAATTAAATTCTCTCTCTCTCATGTTACACTCTCCACATGTAGCCACTGATGACTGTGTATGAATGTGTGTGTGTGTTTTTCAACTTTTACTTTTTTCGCACAAGTGCAATCTAATTTTAATGTACACAGGAATTTCATCCTGAACAAAAATGTAAACGAGTTTCGAGATGATGAGTACACGGATGAAAATTGACAAGAATCCTTCCTGTCAGTCGTATTTCATCCACTTTATATCGCATTGCATCCCTGTGCGAATCTACTTTGGTCCACTCACACACTACATAACACACGCACAAACACACACAGACCCGGCGCCTAGACCCTGCACTCAGTTCAAATGACCTAATCAAAATAAAAAACATTTTTGCATCAATTTCCCCTTGGTCAGCCATTCCTAGTTGAGCTGAGTAATAAAAACTTGAGCCAATTTCAATCCGCTTTGTCCTCCCCCCTTCCTCTCCACTCTCCAGTTTAGAGGATGACTACAAGTATTTTTCTTATAGTGCATTTAGATTGGATTACTCATTGGCAGGAATGGGGCTTGCGATTAGTGGCCAGTGGGAATCTCTGTCTGTGGTGGGGATGTGAAGAAATGAGGGATGAGCATGCAAGAGTTGATGATGATGAAATATTTTCATTAACCGAAATAGCCTACAGTTACAATGATTCAATATACATTTTACAATTACTCCCTCCTCCTTTCATCCAGTCCTTTCCTAACACTCTCTCCGGATTATCCTGACCCAAGTAATTATCAGTTTTCAAATTGACCCCCCTTCCTCCTCGTCCCATTCTATATTGTAAGACTGGTCAGGTTGAATATAATCAACAATATCCATTTATTCGTCTCTCTCTCTCTTTCTTGACTCATCCAACTGACGACTCGGATTTAGTATGCAATGTTGGGGATATGGAATTTTTTCCATGAATTATGACTGTCTCATTGTTATACTTGACACATGTTCACACATTAGCCTTATATAGTCCTGGATATTCAATGCATGTTGTTGTGACTGAGTGAGGTCGTCAGTGTCACCAAATGCAATGTCAGCAGGCATTAAAGATTCTCTCTTTCTCTCTTCTGCTAATGAATGGACTTTTATTACATTTACACAATGATAGTTGTCTCCCTAGTATTAACTTACACAATTTTTACCGTAACTACTTCTTCTCCTCTTATTCTAATTCAAGTTGATGATGTTGGACTGGCCATTGAAATGGAAGTCGTTTGTTCATCTCGCAAAAGAATCAAAAAATCACAGCAGGGAAGAGTGACTCTTCACCCCTCCTCCTCTTCCTACAAGAGAGCTATCCTTATATAAATAGACATATAAAATATATTGGAATGAGCCTTTTATTTATAGAGATAGGGATTTTTTAACTGCAGACGGAACATGGTCATTCATGAGTGTGTATTGTGTATTGTGAAAAAAAACATAATTTGCATTTCCTTGTCGTTGATCCTATCCTCTCTAAACAGACACACACTCTGTGTGTCTGTACGAGCCAAGAGAGAGAGAGAGAGATGCAGATGCCTGGATGAGGAATACAATGATCCGGAAGAGAATCTTCCCCTCTCGATCTTGATGAGATGTGAAGGAAGACGAGAAGAAGGGAAAATTGGAGAAGACAACAACATCAGCTAAAATCTATTGGCTAGAATCACACACACTCATTTCTATCATCAACCTAAATTCCTAAACTACTTTACTGTGCAAACCCCCCTGAAATGAATCAAGTTTAAAGAAAATTCACACACACAACACATTCATAAAGAGATACGCACACAGAAAGAGAGGGAGGAGAGAGACTTTGGCCTTTCATCTGTACTTGTATGTTGTACTCTGCTGGATTTTTGTATTTCCAATTTTGTCTATGAGCTAACAAGTCAAAGTTTAGAACATGCGAATATACACACACAACACAACCATCTTTTAAACAGACTCTTCTCTCTCTCTCTCTACACATACACAGTACGTTTATTTTTAGGTTGAAATAATAAACTTGCTCCCGAGCAATATAACACTAGGGAACAAACCACGATTGACGATCACTATTCCATCCTCGTTTAACAGTGCCCTCATCACGCTCCAGCTTTTAGCAACACACAGTAAAGTCTAGTAGTACACATACTGGGAGGGGGAAAGAGAGAAAGAGAGAACCAATGACCATTAAACTAGAAAGGAATATTCAGGAGCAACAGAGAATAGAATTACGGAAGAGCATACTTTTTTTTGGAAAAATTCATTTCACTCAACCCATAAGAAGAGAGTAAGGAGACATAGTAATGCAAATTCCTTAAAAATCGTACATAGAATATCTCGAGATAATTATGTACAAGTAGTGTAGTACAAGATAAAGAGCAGAATGATCTACTACACAAGAATACAGTCAGTAGGTAATGACGCGTGGATGTATGAATCTTGATTTTACTTCCAAAGAGTGAGAGAGAGAGAAGCTTTCTCACATATTTTTTGGCACGGAATTTACAATTTGATCATTACACCTATATTTGTATTTGTGAGTCGTATAGATATAGAATGGATGACTTCCGGTCCCTCCTCACACACACACACGCTCACCCTCACCACTCGTACTCCAGTTGACTTCGGAGACATGGAGGAGGAGAGAAACCGCATGAAAATTTTGGTAAAAAAAGGAGGATACAGGAATAGACCCCTCAGAGGAGAATGCGTGTGTGTGAGAGAGAGGGAAAGAGAGTGCTGAATTGGAATGGATTGGTTCAGAATTTTAAATCTTATAGACTTTTTATCCCCTCTCAGACTGTGACATAACATACACACGGGAGAGAGAGAAAGAGGGAGAAAAAAAGGCAGAGTTTTCAAGTTAATAAAGCTATGGACAAAACAAAAGATTTTCATCGTGCCAACTTCCAAGTGACAAGGTTGGGAGGATCCGAGGAAAAATAGAGAGAGAGAGAAGAGTACGGATTACATGTGAACAATGTAACCGTGAAAAGATGATTCAGTTGGCATCTCTTACTGATCCTCCTCCTCCTCTTCTTTAGTATGTACCAATATTTTACGCTACTGAATGCAATGTTCCGGAGAAGAGAGTTATGACCAATTTCAGGGATTTTAACTTTTAAAAAAATTAATTAAGAATTCTGTACACACATTACTTTTTTACCTGAGAGTATCGCTTTTCTTACACAATATAACAGTTTTTGTACAAGTGAATACAAAGAAAGTAAAAATAATGAAGGATTATAAATATTAAGGCACGTCAGATTTCTAGTGTCAGTACAAGAATTTACATCCTACAATTGTATATTTTTATCGTCAACTGTACACTCCACACACGCACACTTTGTACAGTTTATCAGTGTAGGAAGAGACAGAAGTCATACTACAGAGAGGAAACTCATTAATATTAATATGGGAAGAGAGAAGAGAGAAGGAGTCAAAAAAATTATTAAAAGCTCAACAAAAACATGTTCATTCATAATCCATGTTAATGGTTAATGGTAAGGATGATGCTAAAGTAAAATATCTCTTCTCCCTACAATTTTATTTTAGTGTTTCTCCTCCTTCGCGTCCACTACTTACATTCATAATGTTAGTCATTTGCTTTTTACAGATGAAATGACACATAAAAAGGAAGAGTTGATCTCACTCCCTCCTCCTCCCTCTCTTCACTAAAGTGTTGGCTAATAATTCTATCCAAATTTTATGTATTCAACTAATGGTCGATTTGATATCCCATGTACTAAATACTCCTCCTTCTCTTCTCCTCTTTATCCTCTGTCCCAAATATTAATGGTCTTTGGTAAACAAAAGTTGTCTCTTGTCATCAATTTTTAGTTTCCCTTCCCTCCTCCTCCTTGGTCCTTGGTCAGGATGAGCATGAATGATGAGCCAAATGTCTGTTTTTTTCCTCTTGTCTTTCTCTCTCTCTACTTTCTGTTTAATGATTCGGAGAAATGAGACTTTAGATTTTTCACATTTAAATGAGTAAAAAGAGTCATAGACATAAATTACATTATTATAATCCCAGACAAGCTCAAAATTCCCAGTTTAATCTTTTATTGTAAAAATCCTCCTCCTCCCCACATTGAATTTTTTTAAACTATAAAAAGATGACATACTATGTACTTGTTATTTTTTTTACAGAAAAATGCATAATCTTCAACGTCTCCCATGTCTACTGTCATTCGTGTGTGTGTGCTAGTGTGTGTGTGCTGGTTTTGTGTACATACTTGGAGGGAGTCATGCTTATATTTACAGCTTTCAAGTTAGACTGCGTTAAAAAATATTTATTGTGCAATTGTACCATATTATTCACATGTAGTGCCTTCTTACTAGTGTGTGTGTGTCTCTCTCCCTCTCAGTGTATCAGTTGGGTGTGTCAAATATATCGTCTTTCATTAAATTAACGAGCTACACGCTGTACACGAATCCAGCTATATCATGTGTGTGAGTGAAAAACTCTGTATTTTTTTCATTTTATACAACCACAAACTTTTGCCAAAGAAGCTGAGCTGAGACTCTCTCATGTTGTATAAACTCATTCATGGCTTAAGAAAAGGATTTTACGGGTAGCCAAAGGGAGTAATCAACACAGAGGCACACTGTGCACTGGAGTTGAGGGAGGAATAAACAAATTGCAGGAAATTTTGTTGTTAACACGAATAACTTCTTTTGTAATCACACACAGCTACACAATCCACACTTTTACAGTGTGTGTGTATACACACACATTCAACATGCAGACTAAACATCATTGGAATGACAAACAATTTAAATGGACAGTCAAACATTGTATCCACAAACACACACACTCTTCACTAAAATGTGATTTCAGACTGAATGTTTGAGTATTTATACAGTAAAAAAATTCACATGGACATCATTTCAAACCCTCCATTTGAAACGTACATAGAGTGTACATTTATGTACTTGAAACCAATTAAAGTTGTCTGAGTAAAAGAACCTTGACGTAGAGCAGTAATGTCTTCACTTAAACAGGATAACGTGCAAAAAAGATCACTCTTCTCCTCCTTCCTTTTTTTTCTACTAATTCATGTATGTACATGAATTAAATGTGAAGGAAGGGGAATTGGGCAAAGGTAAATAATTTTAATTGAGCCACCAGCCAAGCAACCCAGACAAAAGTCTTTTCGATACATCGATTCAATTTAGACTATGATCATGACTGTCAGGAATCTACATCGTGATGATTCATCATCTCACACTTACATACTAAATACCAGTTGGTGTAGTAGTGGTACGGAAAAAGAACATTGCTGTATCTCTTCGTCTCATCTCTATTCTACAAGAAATTCTTGTCAAGAATAGAGGCGAGTCATACATAATAAAATCAAGGTGGAAAATTATTTTAATGTAATTTTTTAAAAAAAATTGGGCAGAAAAAATTTCCTAAATATTGCAGCATTAAATACTGTTTTTTCCTCACAGAATTGACATGTGACACGTAGGAGGAGGAGATGCATTAATTTATTGTAGCCTCACCTGAAGTAGAGCAATGACGATGGTTGTCTCTCCACTCTTCATGGCTATTGTACTGATGGTGGTTGTGGGGATATTGGAGCCTGGTCCACCACTAGCCGCTCCTCCTCCTCGTTCACCTCCCGCGGACACAGCGGAGGGTGTCGGAGATGACATGGCTGACATTCTATCCGAAATACTCACACTCGTCGCAATGGAACTGGGCCGGGGAGTCGTTGTCCTCGCCACACTGTCCGTCATCTTCTCCTTCTGAGGAGTGGATTATATTTCAAATTCTTTGTGATTGTACAGCACCAGGGGATACAAAATCCCAACAATCTTCTCTCTCTCTGGACAATAAAATGATTGTGACGTGTATCTGTGTGTGTGTGTGGTGGAGATACGTCTCAAAATTGCACATGCAAAGTGCAATGGTCTCTTATTGTTTTTCTTCCTTCTTCTGTGGAGCCTCTTGTTTTAATTTTTTTTGTGATCCTCAAAAACGATTGCTCGAGGCTCCAATGGCCAATTGAAGAATCAACGTCATTCAAAAATCAAAACTTTTTTTCTCTCTCCTCCTTGTTGCTGTTGTTATTGTACAGACAGAGAGACACGTCTGTGTTCCAATCACACAATAAAATTCCTTAATGTTTTTGTTTATATCGTCCCGTCCCCTCCCATTTACATATTGCACTGGGAGTAGAATATAAAGTTACGTTCCTTTTTTTCTTCCTCTCCTTATTTTACTTCCATGGCATGAGATGAGATGGGATATGGGATGAGGAGGAGGAGGAGAGATAGAGATCTGGATGCACTTGCTACCTTCTTCCCTCACTGACAGAGATCACAATCTTCCAGACTTGTCATCTTACGATTCTTCCCCCTTTCCTCTCTCCCTCTTCTTTCCTCTCTTATTTTTCTCTCAAATTATGAACAAGATGAATAGAGGCACAGGATGATCGTCTGTGTGTGTGTTCTCAATGAATGCTAAAAACTAGACTTTGTCTGTTGACGAATCCAAGACAAAAACTGCAGCAGTTATATTATTAAATGTGTATGAATTTTAATCTCTTGCTCTACTCTCGTTCTCCCTTTTAAATCCACAATTTGAGTTCGTCTCTCCCATTCCCTCCACCACAATTATAATCCTAGTGTTGATGTTGCTGTTGTTGTTGTACTTCGTTCTCCTCCTAATTCTGTTGCTCTTGTTGCTGTGATTATTCTTCATTTTAATATTAAATCACGTCCTGCTCACGTCCCTTCATGCAGATGAATAATCTGGAGCTTCTTAACTAGAATTTCTCTTGGATTTGTATTGAGTATTAATACAATACAATATTATACAATATAGTATCTTGTCTACTTGAAACTATTTTTATTTTATTCTCTCTCAAAATTTTTCGGTTCGTTTTCGTTCCTCCGGAAGAATTTCGATAAGGATTAGCGAAGTTAGTACACCCACAGCAAATTTTTTTGTAAATTTTCTTTTTCTACTAATATTTTACGATTTGCACAACACAAATAAATATATCGTACGTAGACCGTACACACACTCAACTTGTATGTACAAATTATGATTGAAGATGAGTAGACAAATTTTGCACAGTAGAAACTTTCCTGGAGAGAAACAAGATGAAATGAAAAGAGAAGAAGGAGTGAATGAGTGAGGAGCACAAAACAGAGAGAAAGAGAGGCTGAAAAAATCCGAAGCGGCTTGGACGGTGTCTTTCTCCGTAATCCGGCAATTTTCTCATTGCCTCACTTCAAAAAAACCTCAAAGGGAGAGAGAGAAGGAGAGAGACAGTCAAGACGTTGAGCACACGGGGAAAAGTGAGGACGACGAGAGAGAGTGTGTGTGTGTGTGTGTGTGTGTGGAAGGAAGGAAGGTGGATTATGTACACAAGTTTTTCCACACAAAAATTTTTCCTGGTGAACACAACGTTGACTACAATTAACTGTCAGATGAGTGGAAGTTGACACAAAAGGATTGCACATGGACTTGTGCGTATATACAAAAAAGGAGGAAGAGAGAAAAGTCTTGTTATTGTCTGTGTATGTTTGTGTGTGTGTGTGTGTGTGGTACGGGAGTGAGTGTGAGTGGAATTAGAGACTGAGAAAATATCCTGATTTAATATCCGCCACCGAGAAGCACACAAAAAGGGGGATAGTACAGTAGAGTATGTGTTGTAGTTGTGAAGAGAGAGAGAGAGAAAGGATCAACAATTAACACAAGGACGATGTATATACGGACTGTGTGCACACACACAGTACAAGAGAGTGGACGAAAGTGTGTGTCTGTGTGTGTACGAATATAGTCTAAGAATAAGCACATGTTCGTTGGCAACCAGCCAACTTGGTTAAAGTCAAACTCTTGGTTTCTTTTACTCCACTCGGCTCCACACACACACGACATACACACACGTATAAAAATATGCTCATCATAGGACTCAGCATTACATGCCCCACGATGTTATCCCTCGTGAGTGAGTGAGTGTGTGTGTGTTGCAGTACATTACATCCGTCTTCACGTACGTTGGGTGTACATACACCCGAGAGCGGCTTCACTCTGAAGAAGAAAGAAATTTACAATTGTATAGAGAGAGACAGAGGGGAAGATATACATTATAGGAATGTGCAGTAGAAGGAACGTAACAAGGGATTTTTTAGATGATGATGATGATGGGGGCATGCAGAGTCAGGGAGTCAAAGAGAGGAGAACTGGTGAAACTAAATAAAATGCTATGCAAAGCCATTAGGGTGCTATTGAGCTCAATAGTTAGCCCTGCTCACACAACACACACACACAATCCATCTAGACTCTCTGCCTCCTTTCCCATAAGACTAATTCTGCCAATATCTTTTCACTCTACATGTGCACCGTGTGTGTGATGATAGACACATATGGAAGCCCCACACCATACACACAAATGGACAGATTTGACACAGAAAAAAATCCTGTTATCCATCAAAATACGAGCGCGTACACAGACAGACACACACGCACGCATTTAATGCAAGACGAAATACAAAGTACGTTATGAACATGATGGAGATGGGTATAATGCAGTGCTGTGACAGTTAAGAAGATTCATGTTTAGACTGGAGAAGGGAGAGAGGGACTTGGGAAATAATCCTCAGTTGGTTCACGACTTCTCTGGAATTGGTGTGTGTCTGTGTGGAGTGTGAAGGATTCTCTCTCGTATAATCAGCCCAGGTCATGTTGTATAGATATGCATGCACAGAAGATGATAGTTGGTTCGGTATTTTTTGTAAGGATTGAGAATGAAGGGAAATGACTGTCCTCCTGATCCTCCGCATGTAATTGACTCGAAGCTCTGAGAAAGACTTTAATCTAAATTATCTGATTC
This sequence comes from Pygmarrhopalites habei, assembly GCA_009870185.1. NCBI lineage: Eukaryota > Metazoa > Arthropoda > Collembola > Symphypleona > Arrhopalitidae > Pygmarrhopalites > Pygmarrhopalites habei. The sequence goes on from WJFB01000512.1 coordinate 45,667, forward strand.
TCAAAGAAGGAAGGAGGGAGGGAGAGGGAAAAATGTGATTCTCAGTCTATCTGAAATTTCGTCTCTCATGGTGCGTGAAAATCCTTCCAAACATTATGTTTGAAACATAATATTATTACCTAATGTACTGTGAGTGTGTGTGTACTGGAGCCTTCCTCCTTTTCCTCGTCATGTACTCTAATTTTAAGGAATTACTTGGCATAGAGGTAAATTAATTCAAATGTGAAAAATCAGGAGAGAAAAATAGATATATTATACACATACAAAATCTTGTGTACATTTGACTTATACTGAAGGCAACGAATATAAAGGACAGATAGACAGAGGAGGAGGAGGAGTTGGCAGTAGAGTCTCGGATGACATTTCTATATTGTGTTTGCACGGACCAAAAATATCAGAGTAGATTGACAAAAGGGTGTCCCTGCATTTTTGTGACGTTGATGTGAAGCGGAAAGAGGAAGACGGAAGGAAGTGCGAGAGACAGAGACAAAGTTTTTTCTTTAGAAGAAACAGAGAAGAGATTTGAGCTAGAAACACATTTTTCCCTTTTTCTCCCTTTCTCTGTTTCCCCATACAGTACATTGCATACTATGGATTTATTGTAGACTGGAGCTAATGTCAATGTCATCATGTGAAGAGGGTAGAGAAATGCAGAGAGGGGGGGAGGATAGTGCAACTGCACATTTGTACATCTATGGCTATCAAAGTTTCCAAAGTAATGACTTCATATGCACACCCAGGAGTAGTGCATCTTGTACACTCACTGGAAATTTGAGTGAATGAAGGATTCTCTCTCCCTGTGAGTGTCTGTATACTCAGGATGCACCAGAAATGGTTCGGTTCCTGTGTGGCAATTTCCTGGAACGGCTATGGCCACTTATTCCAATGTACACACTCACTTTTTCTTCCCTCCGTTTTTTTCTAGTCTTGGCAATTCCAGAAGGAATTTTTTGGGAGAAAAGAGGGGAAGACGCACTTTTTTATGACCGTTCAAATGACAAAGTACCGAGAGAAAGAGAAGTTGGGGAATAATAGGATTTTCCTTTCTTTTTAAAAATTATTTTATAGTACGTCATGTTTCATCGTACTATGCGATGCGTACTGTACGATTCGAATGTGCTGACGAAGAGTAGAAAAGAGAACTCCTCTGTCTCTGTGCTATCATGATTATTATTTATTTTGAGATTGGGAACACACACAGTAGTAGTGAAATTGGATTGAGCTCATCCACTTTACATGGGGATGTCTTTCACTTTGATTCTCCTCCGTTCTGTTCTCATTTTGATGAGATTTCCCTGCGACAAGAAAGACTCTCTTTGAGGTTGTGTCGTTGCGTGTACACTGTACAGGCAGGCTCTGTTTACCCACACAAACATACACAATGAAAAGCGTGGAGAATCTGTCTTGAGAATGTAATTAAGGAGGTAGAATGGGGAATTTTAATTGAGTTGATGGCAAAAATGTGGATTTGTGCAAAATTATGCCCCGAGTGAGGGTCGAACATCACGACCTTAAGATTATGAGACTTACGCGCTGCCTACTGCGCCATCGAGGCCATGGAAAAATGACGTTGAAACAACCCCCACAACTCTTCCACTCTTCACTGGACACTCTCCAGTTGATCTTCCAGCTCTTCTCCTCCAGGACACTCTTTCACACTCCAAAACAGTCATTCTCAAAGGATACAACAAAATTTGTAAACCCTAGTCACTCTAGTGTCCAACTGGACAGTCTCCACAGATACAATTTCAAGCTCCCTGCATTTAACTAACAGAGATTTACAAATAATGACAATTTTAGCACAAGAGTCCGTTATTATGACACTGCGGATTATCATGAACTTTAAATTAGCATGGCTCAGTCAAAATATTTCCATTGTAACCTCAACTCAAACGTAAATTACACACTCCCACTACATTTAGCAGGATGGGTCAGAAATCAAAGGAAAAATCCATTACGTAATACATATGTATATAGTAGCCTTGAAACAGCGTGCATCTCAATGCTCAACAATATCTCACGACTATTCATTATCTAGTTGTTTCCAATTACGTTTAAAGTGTACTCCTTTCAGTCATGGTTGCAAAATTTCACCGAATATCCAAATTCTTAAAAACATGTCAACCAGAATCTTGCTCTCGCTCACTTTATTTCTATCTCAAAGAAATACAATTTTTTACAACAATTTAACTAATTAAATTAGTTACTACTCTCTGCTCATGAAGCCAACCATTAAGTACGCTTTCCCTCACTTTCCCTTTGACACATTGTTTGGAAAAGCCAAGCCAAGAAAACTATGCCTTCCGCCCATTGCTTAGTCATCTCACAGTCATTGACACCGTCTATAAGAGTCAGACCGCCCTTGTCATCTCCTCCTCATGTATGTCGGGGGACGACTCTACTCTACTTGTGATCATGTACACAAGAAGTTTTTTATGCCGGTTTGGCTCTCATCCCTCACTCCCTCTCTTCAACAAGAAAAACTCCGTCAAAAGTTTGGCTCCCGTACCCAGTTTTTAAACCGTGGGCGCTTTCCGGGTTGTAGTCACCTGGCCCAGACAGAAATCAGCGCATGGTTCTCTGAATTCGCGAAATGTCCATTTGAGGACACACACACTAGAATCTTGTTCTCCCCCACACTGCCTCTCTCCCAATCTGTGTCTCTGTCATAGAATTGATATAAATCACATATTGTTCTACAGTGCTCAAATAACTGTACAAACTATAGAGACTCCCTAATACCCGGTGAGTGTGCAAAGACAAACACACACACATTAATTTCCTCACATATTCTTAACAGAGACTAGTGTTGAGTTCAAAATTAATTGTTGATCAGTGTTCACTCCTCAAGATGTCGGGAAAGATAGACACGGAAGTAACAAAGTGTATCGCGGCTTTGGAAGCCTCCAAAAATGATTCGGAAAAAATGGCAGCCCTCTTCCTCGTCACAAAAGTTGTGAAGGGGACCAAATTGACTCGTGACAGTCGTCTTGCTCTATTTCAAGCAATTGGTTTCAACTACCTTCTCAAACTCCTCAAGTCACCCTCAACCAAGGAATGTCCAGAACTCCTCTGTAAATCCATGTCACTCAGTGTCATCAAAGCATTCTGTGCTGAACCATCAATTGCTCAAAGTCCTGAAATGCTCGAGGCTATCCCAATCTTCTTGGATATTATTGAAAAAGCAGATGATGGGGATGAAGATGATGATCAATTGATGATGGTTGTTAATGAAGCATATCATTGTCTCAAAAGTCTTGCCACTGTCAAAAAAGGTCGACTAGCCCTTGTCAAGACTGGAGCAGTCAAACGACTGTGTGGAATATATGCAAAAGGTTCTTTCAACTCGGAAGAATCCCTTGAAGTCATCAAAGGGGTCTCCATCGGTCTGGGTTCTCACACTTGGGATAATAATCCAGAACTATTTTCTGAACTCATGGACAAGATGTCTCTTCAATTTGAGGCGGACAATTCTGATCAAAAATTTGAACTCTGTGGTCTCATGGCTTCCATCATGTTGTCATACAATTTGACTGGTGAAGCTGTCAACCTAGCTTTTTGGCCAGCCTCCATCCACAAAGGTCTCGTGGACATGTTGACCAGTAAAATTTCAGAGAAGCAACGGAGTCCTGCACTCAAATTAGCTTCTGTCATGCTCACCACTCTCGGTGTTGAATGGATGATCAAACATGCAGAAGCTGGAGCGGATGCACATCAATTCCTCGTCCTTCTCGTCCATCTCAGTTGTATTGAAGTCCGGATGGCACTGCAAGATCGAAGTCTGGACAAAATTTTGACTAATGATGAACTCATCGGTGCTTGCTACGCCATCATTGAAACAACCGTCCGATTCATGTCTGGAAATCATTTTGAGAGTATCAATGAAAAACACAAGGAACAAATTTTTCACTCACTCAAAAGGAGCCTACTCCTCCATCATCGAATTTATTAATTTAGTGAGGAAGGAAGCGGAGAAAAATCCAAAAAAATTTTGGGACAAAAAGAAAAAAACTTTGGCTGTGGCGTCCGTTCGGTGCCTTGCAAGTTGGTTAGCTGAAGAGTCAGCTTCAATGAAAGAAGAAATTTTCAAACAATTACCCTTTATTCTTGCTCTCGTCTTTGAATCATTTCAAGATTCGGAGGATGACATCACTCCAGAAAATCTTGTCCTGGCTGAACAAGGGAAATCTATGGAACCACTTTGGCCGGAAGTATTTTGTCTCCTTTTACCCGCCTTGTGTCATCTCACTGCAGAAGAGAGGGGAGTAAGGATGCTTGTAGACTCGGAAGGAGAAGAGATTTTGAATCGATTCTTGACTCATAATTGGTCTGTCTACAAAAATCTGAAAGAATTGTACGAAAGGAGGTCAAGGCCAGGGAAACCTGGGAAGAAGCCAGTCAAGAAGGAGGGAGAACCTGACTTGACAGTTGATGAGATTAAAAAATTACTCACACAAATCCGGATTGCCCTCATGCACACCTGTAATCTTTTCATTAATATTACAATCCTGGATCCAACAGCTTTGGATGCGAGTGCTACAATTTTTCAACAAGTCATGCGGTGGACATTTGTGGCTCTTCCCACACTCAACAATGAAGAAGAGTTGGTATTATTGTCAAATGTCTCTTCACTTGGACTCCTCCTCCTTCTCAGTGTCGTCAAGAAGACGACGGATGCACAGAAAGAGGGTCAAACACTACCACCAGAAGAACAATTTGCATCAGCCCGGCTCATCTCTGGTCAGGATAATGCCGTATTTCGTTTTTGTCAGTCTGTCATTCGGTTTGTTTGGGATGCTCATCTTCCGGATGAAACACAAAGTCCAGTCGTCCTTGGACTGACCTCTAATTACCGGGCTGTTTGGACGGATGTCAAAGAGATGTGGTTTCTGAGTCTTCAGACTGTTGGATCTCTCCTGGAATTTCTCAATTGGTTGGCGGACTTTGCAGCTGAGAGTGGTTTCCTTGAGGCTCTCATCAAGAATGTGTCTCAAGTGTACAAAAGTCTCATTGATGCTGGGACCCTCTCTGCCTATGAAGATTTCTTCTGTTGTGCTGCTCGGAGTGCTCCAAATGCAGCCAATGTCATGAAGACTAAAGGGGCAGCCTTGGCTGCTAGTCATCATCTCCGTTCCCTCACAAAAGTCCTTAAGGGAGAAGAGGTCAACAGGAAGTAAAACCCATTTGACTACACTGTTGTATTTATATACCCAGGTATATGTACTACAAGTGTGTGTGTGTGCCTTTTGTCTTTTACAAATTTCACAAAAATACTTTCTCTCTATTACTTGCTACATAACTTATTGTACAATACTTTTATTTATTATGCCAACTTGCCATGTCACCACCGAAAGAAAACCTTAATACAATCACACGTATCACGAAATCCGACCTCAGAGAGAAAATACATATTATTAATACAAATTTGTAATTCATATTTATACATTTAGCTACAATAAATAGGTACATACATTACACACATAAGAAAATGGAATTTGTGAGACAAATAATAAGATTTCTCAATTTGTGTAATGTACAATAATATTTGTAAGATTGAAATGTGCTATTGTTGTTACTTATATGACTGAAATGGTTGGATATTCTACTTGTGTACACATTTTACGAGAGACAATCAAGAAAGTATTGTAATTTTAAAACTCTCAATAATGACAATAATGTAAAATAGGTTTTTGGTGGTCAAACTGGATGAAATAATAATAATTTTAAAAATCTATTGCAGTTCATTTCCAGAGTGTACTTTTACAAAACTTGTTCATTTATTTATCCACTTGTTGGGAAAAGCGAGCATTCAATTACGGTTCGATAATGGCCATCTTTACGAGTACTTATTTTCAATGGACAATTAGAAGGAGAAAGCTTTCTCCTTCGTCCCTATCATCATTATTGTCTTTCTCTACAAGATTACTGGGAAGCAACAAGGAGCTCATTCAAAACGTCACATTAAAAGTGTGGTGCACTTGCCATCGTCACTAATGGTCCGTCACCACAGAAGAGTAGGGCAAGGTAAAAAATTATTATCTTGTTATCATGATCTCATTAGTGTGTGCGTCGGGTTGAATGGCTTAATGATTTTCACATGTTGACGTTTACTCTCTGGAGTACAGTTTGTCTCTGCAGTCTTTTTTCCTTCTTACTTTTCCCCTGGTTTGTGACAACAGTAAAGATGCAATCTTCTGAAAAAAACACCTCAACTTACTCAATTTTTTTTGCGTCTCCTCATCTCCTGTCATCTTCTCGTGTGACCTTTTTGGCAATGAGTAACGGACTGACTAATTAACGACTTTAATTTGTTTTGGGAGATCAATCTTGTTTACCATTTAATTTCTAAAGAATTATTTACTGTGTGGAGTTGGGAAGAATGTACGAAAGAATATTGTACTGTATTTAAATTGATGAAAACAAATTTTTGAGTATCTATTGGTTGAATTTACAACCATTTAAGCTAGTGTAGAGAATGCAATTCAGTTAAAATTCCACCTGACGTTGACAAACTTTATTTTTATCATGAATGAGGGTCGTTATCTACAGAGCTGATTAAAATAAAATTTCAAATGGATTGACTGAAATTTGACTGAATGTAATCTCTTTCTCCACACACACATAAAATTGACACTTATCAGTTTTGCGGTTGCAATAGTTGTCTTTAATTGTTCAAATAAATATTAATGGAGGTTCAGACGGATCCCAGTGTTTACAAAATAATCAGTGTCTACGATGACAGGGTTTTGGACGTGAAGAGTGGGGATAATGAGACTCAAATCATTACTTGGTCGTATCATGGTGGGCCAAATCAACTTTGGCAGGCTTCCTTGAGAGGTTATTCAGATTCCATTCAAATTAATATTAATATTTTTGCATAATTTAAGAATGACTTATTTTAACTAACAATTATGCAGGAGAAGGAGTCGTTTTGGCAAGTCTAGATCAAGTTCCAAATTTTCCTCTCCGAGTGATCGAACAATGTGTTGAGGATGGAAAAGTTCACATATATGCAAGTCAAATTCTTAATGCACACATATTTATTCAGTAAAAGGAATACTGAAAAAAATGAATATGATTTAATTTGTAGGATGACCAAAAGTCAGTGAATCAAAAATGGTTCCTCCAAGAAGTTGACAAAACAAAAAGATACATCATCTGGAGTATGGCCAATAATAAATGTTTACAAAATAATGGGTAAGAATTCAAAAACTATTACACCGTAAGATTCCGAGGTTGGGAACTAAAATGTCATGTCATTTTATTAAAGAAATGGGAAACAAGTGACAGCTGTTGATCCCAAAGCAATCAAATCTCGTCATGAGTGGAAAATTGAAAGAACCTCACACCCTAACTAAAAAATGAACTGCTTACTCATATTATTTTCAACTGGTCACTATTTGATAAAAAAAAAATTTTAAATGTATTTCCAGTATGTAACTCTCTCTCTCTCTCTCTCTCTCGCTAAAGTATTAAATAACCACTATACTTTGAAGGTATAAATAAAAGTCGGGTTTTCTATCAATGTGTGTGTCATATTATCCTTTTTATCAGATTACAGAGATCACCGCACGTATTACTCATATCAAATTCACAAAATGTTAAATCTCTCTCTAGCTGTAATTGCATGAATGACTCTTCATTTCATTTCATGTAATCTATTCACATTTTATTAGCATTTGTTTCTACGAATGTCAACAATAAATAGTGTAAACATTTAAAATTACATGTGGTAACAATTTAAAGCACAGTTGGCCACTCTGTCAACATGTAGTAAAGAAAGTGTGTGTCATTCAGACTGAGAGCAAGTGAACTAAACATTCGTAATTCGTATGTGTACTAGTAAATCGTTCTTATTTAAGTAGTTTGGACGGATCCCTCAGACAATGTATCTGATTTCTATATTTGGAAATTTCAACTACTGAAAAGGTCACTGGAATTTGGCGTTGGAAAAATGTCCAAACCAAAATTTCTCTCCAGAGTAGTGATCCTGTCTTGTGTCCTCCTGTTTGCCTTTGTCATTTACAAAATAGTGATGGCACAATGGAAAAGTGGAGTCATTGTTATGAACATTGTCAGTAAACATCAACCACTTAATGAAGTACAGGAAATCCGGGCAGCTGTGGGGACTAGAAATGTTTCGGACTATATTTCTAAAACTGAAAAAAGTGTTCGGTTGAACTGGCACAAGTACAACTGGGCTGTAGGTCATCCAAGATTAATTCGTACAAAAATTATAAGGTTGACTTGCATATTTTGATTAAACTATGATTTGGATAGGCTAAAAATTCGCCGACAGCACTGATCATAGTGGCTTCCGTTCCAGAGGCAAAATTCCAGCGAATGGTCATTCGAGATACATGGTACAAATTTTGTAAAATGTCTAATGCCAAAATTGTGTTTTTTATGGGACTACCTAAGAATGGAGAAATTCGGGTTAGTATTTTCTTTCATTTTCCTACATTATCTCTATACATATTGGAACAAACGAACAGGTTTTTGAATCACAGAATATTGTTCTGGAGTCGATGGAGTATGATGACATTGTCTTGGACGATTTTCCAGAGGATTTCTACAAAATGTCACTCAAGGTGTTGAGAATGTTCAAGGTTAGTCAGACATAACGTGGGATTGGTGGGTCAACTTAATCAGTGAAATAATATTTCTCTTGTATATAATATAATTTCCAGTGGTTCATGGACTTTTACCAAGATTCTAAAGTCATCCCAAAATATTTGGTTAAAGTGGACCAGGATGTATTTTTACATGTACCAAATATTGTGACACATTTGGAGTCACTCAAGTTAAAACCTAATGAACAATATATTGGTGGTATCCTTTACACCAACACGAGAGTGACGAGAAGAATCAATTCAAAATATTTTGTTCCTTTAGACATTTATGACAAACCTAAATTTCCTCCATTTTTGGGAGGTTCTTGTTATTTCCTGTCAGCCAATTTAGTCCCCAGAATATTTCAGGCTAGCTTTAAAGTCCCTCTGTTTCATTTAGAACATGTTTACATTAGTGGGATGATAGCTCATGAAACACTAGGAGTTAAATTACAAGGAATTCAAAATCCAGTCATGATAGAGTCGTCTAGGAACTTGTCCACAGCTATCAAGTACAGAAATAATATTTGGAACAGTATTTCCTACCACAAGGTCGAGCCTGATTTAATGCAATATCTTTATGGTGTGGCCAGTCGTCACATGGAATAATTTATAATTTACACACCATAATTTGTACCTGTTTTATTGTGTATTTTTATGGTAAATGAGTTTTGAGGAAATGGATTCACGGTGATAATTACTCATATTTTATTTATATATATATTTGTTTTTCTGCATGATACTTTTTTACGCAATTGTCAGGAAGTGGAGGATACTGTTTTCTCTCTTGATTGATTGTTCAGTATTATTGTTTCAAATGTTTACAGTGTCCTACATTATTAAATTTGTCTCTATGTCCTAATATATCCATTTCAATTTTGAAAGCACAAATCACATTTTCGATCTACAATTTGTCTGCATTTTCATCAATCATTGATGATCAATGTGTATTAATTATTTTCTTTGTCCTTATATAGTACTCTCTTTCAGTTAACAATTTCTGACTACATGAACAATATAAATATTTCTAACCACTATTTACAAAGTGGACATACAAATTACCATTTAGTACCATCATATCACACCCATTCATATATTTTTATATTTTGACTACATTCTTGTTAAATATTATTTTAATGGCAATAATATCAATCGCGGAATCGTAGAGTGACAGCTTTTCAAAAGTATTGTGCTTGTCAAGAAATGATTTTTCTGTTGTAAAATTACTGCTTTCAGAAGCTGCAGCCACAGATAAATCGAAATATTAGATCTCTCTCTCTCACTAGGACTAACATCATTCCTCTGTCAAAGAGTCTCTGACTTACTACTCGACTTTCTAAATCGTTTCATATCACATACGACTCAATAATATCAACAAAATGAAATTCTTAATGTGGCAACTGTGAACCTTTACAAGTACCGACTGTACTTTTATAACGAACCACTAGAAAAATAGCTTTTTCAGCCAACGAAAAAAGTACTAAATAAATAAAATCTTAGATTATTAAGGATGTATAGTCCTATATAGTCTAAGAATAAAATAGCTATCATCTACCTATACACAAATATAAGTAATAAAAATGTCAAAACAATAATAAAAATACACGTCCCTGTCAACGAGATGACAGGGAGAGAATATAAAGCTAATCTGAATCTTATAATAATCATTCAATAATATGAAGGCTCTACAAAATGTTGTAGTACAACTTGTCCGCAGCAACGATTTCATGGAACTCTATATTTTATGTTTTAATAGCTATCAACTTGTTGGCTATGTCAAAGGAATTACCTTCTGGTTGAACAGAGAACACATGACCAGAGTTAATCTCTGTCACCTAAGAAAATCAAATAAGAAAACTTCAATTACAATCTGAATGTAAAAAGGTTAAACTTTTATATCATATCATAAATTTAAACAGATCTTACCCTTAAAAATCCAAATTCATCAACTCCACAAATTTGACACTCTGCATAATTACCACCACTAACTTCTACGTTTACTACATCGTCTTGATTATGAATCCAGTTATCCGTATAATCACTCAACACTTGATTAAGCCCTCCATCCTCAATTCTATCAAGAATAGTTTCCATTGATGATAAACATTTGGCCACTAATGCTGGACATGATAATTTATCCTTTTCTTCCAAAACAGAATTGAGACAAACGGTAGGATGAGAATTTGAGAGATTAATTCCGATACCGACTGCAAAATTTTGACAATAAAATTATCACTTATGCATAGAATACTATGTAATAGAAATTCAGAAATTGAGTGTGATGTTGCTACATACCTGTAATGGTGGCTAACTTCCCTTCAATTCGAGTTTCAACTAAAACTCCTCCAATTTTCTGATCATCCAGATAAATATCATTGGGCCATTTCATTCTTAAATTGATTTCCTAAAAGATATCACATACACAGATTATATTACATGAACACTAGATTGCTTCTCAAATTAAATTACATAGGTCAATGCCAAATGAGGACAAAATGTGAATAATGTACCTTGTGACTCGATATGGCAAATATAACAGACATGGCACCAACATGTTGAATTAGAGGCAGTCGTCGACCAATCTGTGAATCCAATTTGATGTCTAACTGCGTCACGAAGCAAACGGAGCCTTCTGGACTTAGCCAAACATTGTTGCCTCTACCTATAAAATTAAATAAATAATTTCTGCAACATGTTGGCCATAGCAAAATATGATAATAATGAATCATGGATACTACACTGGAAATGTACCTCTACCAGCTGTTTGTCTACCCGCAATGACAGTGAGGCCATGTTTTAGGGAGTGTCCATCAAGAACATTCATTGCAGAAGTGACACAGTCTGTGTAAATTACAAGGCGACCTAGTTCCTTCGTTGTCAAATTCTGTCAACCAAAAATAATCTTATTATTTCAAAAACCTCATCCATGATTTTCTGCCTCTCCATTAAAAACCATTCCACATTCAACAGGGTAGTATAAGCTCACATTATAATAGTCTAACGTCGAGAAATTTGTAGGGCACTCCAACGTGCGAACAGAGAATCTCTCATGACTTGGTTTTGATCCCTTTTCCCCTCGAGGAATCCATTCGATCGTCAAATTGGACTGTTGAATGACCGACGGCACGGATGAAATGAATTCTTGCACTCTCTACACACACAACACGTTCCATTCCATATTATTTCAACATTAAGTTATCACTTTGATGTGATGCAGCTTTAACCTTTATTTTATAGAGGAATGGAAATAAAAAATAAACTAAGTTGAACCTTGTGATCTCCCAGTAAATATCCATGAGTATATTCTGGTGTTTTTATTCTTGTACAGTCAATACCAAGATTTTGGCTAAGAAGGAAAGAGAGTAAAGCCATAGAACTTTCTTCTTCCTTGCACTCTTCAAATAGGACCTGAATTTTTTAAAAGAAAACAAGGTTTTACTTTTTTCAAAAAAGTTTAACATGATTAAAATTATAATGTGGTAAAATAGTAACATATGGGATGACTTACTCGTGATAAGATCGCTTTCCCTCCAAGTGCTCCACCATCTAATTGAATAATACTCGTCTGATTAGTATCTTTCACTTTGGCAAAAACGGAGGCCGTTAATGGTCGAGAATATCCTTCCGAATCGTTCGTTTCTAATATCCGAGGGAATCCTGATGGAAGTTCTTTAGCGTCCTTACTCACACCCCACAGTTCGGATGAAATAGAAATTGAATGAGTTTGGGATGAGGATGAACCGTAGACGAGTACAGACTTTTTCGATTTTTGTTTCTGTTCCCCAGTCCTATTTTCAGCCTCGGATGAAGCTGTCAAAGTCTGGCTCGGGGTTAGACCAAACGGTGGATTTTCACAGCACCATGCAAAGAGACGACCTCCATCTCCCAAAAATTGAAGAATGAGTGGAATGTGTCCCAAATCAGGGATGCTACCGGCAAGAACTAATAGGGAT
>WJFB01000513.1:0-58217 GCA_009870185.1 Pygmarrhopalites habei
CAGCTTGAGTAAAGCCAAGTCATTACGAAAATCTGCTGGATTGTAAGATGGATGAATCTAAAAAAAGAATGTTTATCAAACGGTCAATAAATTTCCCAATAACTATATTTCAAAATTAAGCTTTCACACAATTATTAAAATATAATGAATCTTACTTCTTTCTTGTCCACGGAAAAATCTTCATGGGGAAAGCGTTCATTTTGTTGTCTCACATTCCATTCACCTAATCGTACTTTTAAGCTGCTAACTGAAAGCAAATAATGAAATAACATTAATATTATCAACGTTCTGATGCCGCTCCAAATCGTATTTTGAATGTAACAAATTGAAATATGTTTTGAGTCAGAAGTCGAGTAGCTTCATTACAGTTATTTGTTAATCTGTTAGAATTGTTGAAAAATTTAGTTTTGAGTTAGAAATGGGTAAAAAAAGAATGAATCTAGTGCTGACGATGAGGCCGGTCTCAGTAAAAAGTCCAGGAAAGTTGACATGAGAGAAGAACCAGCCAAACGAAGAAAGATCGAGAAGAAAGATAAGGACATCAAAAAATTGACAGAAGCTCGAGATACATTGGTTAAGGAGTATGAAGATGTAAGTATTAATTATATACACCATGAATTTATAAGTTTGACATTGTTGTTTTGATTATTGTTGTCAATATGTAGTTTCCTAATATATTGTAGAAATTCCAACAACCATACATTCCGAGAGTGGTTGAAGAAGTGGATGATGATGATGAAGTGAAACAAGTTGACTTACCTAAAATTGATAGTTTTACATCATACTCGGATGTATACGGGAAGAGAGATGCTCATTTGAAGACAATAAATAAGGTAAAATTAATTTATAATTCTACAAGCAATTAATTATGACGTGCAACTATTCAATGACTTATGACCTACTTTATTGTTACATTATAGGCTAAACAGAAAGGATGCAGACCATGTGTCATTTGTCAGAATCCTCTTGGAAATAGAAATGGAAATATTTGTTTAGCATGTATTAGTATGAAAAGTAAATACGAACTCGTAACTGAAGATGTTCAAGATGAAGATGAAGAAGAGGAAGATCAACTTGATGACGAGGAAGATCAAGTTGAAGAGGAGGAAGACTAAGGAGAAGAGGAGGAGGGTCAAGTTGTAGCAAAAAAGAAGAGAAAACAGCCGACCAAAATTGAAGATTGTAAAAGAGTGAAACAATTACTTGGCCAGTGTCAACCGTACTGGAAATTGAATGATTGTGGCAGGGACAAACTTGTCAAAATTAAAAGTCAATTTCCAGGATATGAGACAAAATTTCCCATTCCTGATGCGACACCACCTCCTTGTACTCAATTTGGACAATATGGACATTTGATGGATTTGTCATTGGTCAACAAGTCATTTGTGAGTTTAGTACTATTTCCTTTTCATTCACTTCATATTATCTTAAATATGACACACCCTGTACATTTTTTTTGGTTATTTATTGTTTGTAAAATAGTACAACTTTGACCTCTTCCCTACTGAATTAAAAGGAAAATTTGACGGGACAGGCTCTTTGATCGTTCGTTACATGGATTTTGCCTCATTAGATACAAGAGTACTTTGTACTATGTTACTTCGATTTGATCTTGATGACCCTCGAATTGACTCTTCCTACGGACTGTGCCGTTTAACGAATAGACACGCAGGAGGATCAAAACCTAATGCGCTACTTAAACCAAAATCATCTAAGCGGAAAGTCGATGCTAGTTTAGTGTCGGTAGAGCCTGACCTCGTCCCATGGTATGAAAAGGAAGCTGAATTAGGAGCAAAGTTAGTTACAAGTCATAAGGTAAGTCATGCAATTGTCTCATACCTAAATTTTAAATGTCACGCATGGCTAAATTGCAAAATAATTATTATTTTCTATTAGGCTGCTGATTTTTTCCTAATGCTGTGCTTGAATAAACATCAAAAAATCCAAACTGTTGTGTACAACTTGACAATGGAGTCAAGATATTTGGATTTGGATCGTCTCAATTTCTATTTGGAAAAGAGGGGAGTCCCTGACCTAGGATGGAAAAAGTGGAGTGGGGAAGTGTCTGAGGAAATGATGTTGAAGGGTCCAATTGATGAATCTAATACAGACTATGTTGCCATCATTTATGTCCATTTGACTGAAACTGGAGCAGTAAGTACTCATACATCACACTCTCTCATATTCAAAATTGTCTCTACTCTCAATTTGAAATCGTAATATTTGCATTACACATTTAATTTACTTTCAGATTTATGTTGGTCATCATAATGGATTAGATCCTCGTGGGAACACACAAGGATCAACCACAGCCCTTGACAATTTCAAGAGTGCCAATAAGGATGAGAGATTCATTTCAACTGTCCTTCTCTACTTAAAACGGAATGATGATGCGTACAAAGTTTACATGGAAGGTCAAGTTCAAATGATTTACAAAGTAGCAGAGCTCTATGATTGGACTATTGGTCAATTAAAATTTCCATTCAAAATTTATTCTGACAAATGGCCTGGTTTTGATCTCGCAGAATTTCAAGAAAAATTCAAGGATGTGAAAATTAGGTTGATTAACGAGAGAATTGAAACTCGACAACTTGATGTTAAAGATGTTCCATTCTTTCTTAATTTGCCTAAAGTTTTGTTGGGAGCTGAATTTGGTTTTCCTGAAACCTACAAATACGAAAATGATCCTCTTCGTTTTACTGATCTTCAAATCTAACTATTATCAGCTGGTAATAATTAATGGACTCTTCTCTTTTAAAAAAGAACATACACATAGTATTCATAATGAATTATGAGATGCTTACTTGGTGTACTGTAAACACAGTGGGCTGCCGTACTACAACAAATCATTATATTTTTTTCGAAGAATTAATTTCCTTGCTATAATATGAAAGAAATATGATGTTTAAAATGTTCAGGAAATAGTGTAAACAATAATTTAGACGGTCTCTTTGTTGAGTTACTCACAGTATCCAAAGCTCGTTAATCAAGGCACCTCCACAGGCAATTCTTTTAGAGAGAAAACTTTGTTTTATAATTGCTGCTTGCCATGGATGAGAACCAAATGGTGAATCCTGACCTCCAACGATTCGATTTGAGCGAGTATAAATTTGACCACATTCTGAAATCAATATCACATCAAATTAAACCAATGATACATACCAGAATTTCACTACAATTGTCAAGTACTCATTTCGGTGCAATATAGGCATAGTGTGCATGAAATAAAGCAAAATTAATAATTTAAAATTATTATCCTGTCATGTATTTTTCATTTTCCTTCAATAATTGAAGGTCCCAAGTTATGAGGCAAGGCGTTGATTCTCTTTTTACAGTTTTAAATTATGCAGCTTTTGTAGCCATCAGTGTTTTACAAATTAAAAAAGTGCAGTGAGGCCGAATCAAATTTAATTGTTGATAAGCTTGTATAGTTGTACAACTTCCCCCGTAAGTATATCTTCATTCATTCAAGCTTCACATTTATCAGAATATGAGAACTGATATTTTATGTACAAAAATTTGTAGTGAGGACTCGTGAGTGTGTTGTATTGTCTTGGTGTACAATACATAAATTGTAAGTTTCTAGTTTCTGGATATCAAAGAAATTTCTTTTAAAAGAAGTATTGGTGTAAAACACATACTTTGGTAAATACATACTGTAAGAACTTGTTAAAAGGTTAAATACACATCACACTGCTCATCACAGTGACTCTTTTCTCTCTTTATCCGCCCCTCCTCCTGAGAGACGGAGAGAGAGAATGAAATGAGTGAACAAGCGAGGCACCAAAACCAACAGAATAGAATAAAGTTCAGCTCTGATTCCCTCTCATGCCATACATACAATATGACTTTTACAACCATCCTTCAACACACTAAGATGATGATTCTTCCAACTTCTCTTCTCTCTCTCTATCATCTTTTGCTACTTTTTGGACCGGATGTCATGTTTTGATTCCCTCGTTTGTTCCTCAAACCTTCTCTCTCTCTCTCTTTTAAATTCGTACAAGTCAAACTATTGTTGTCTAGATTTTTGTTCTGTACCAGCACAACTTATTACATTTTGTTGTTGTACATATCCACCCTCCTTACACTACATATATATTGTAGTGAGGTTATATACTATCCACTTGATATTATACTCATAGATTAAAAGAAAATTAAACTGAAAAAAAGAAGATGATGACAATGGGCCTCAAATCTACAGACAGAGAGACCAATTGTTCCAACTTTCAACAGAAAACATCTTCCTGAATAATCAAAGAACAAACACACACAAATATGTACGCACACAGAGTCTCCCTCAAAATGCTTTACACTTTTATTTCATTTACACATTGCATTCACAAACAAGGATGACGAATTAGTCTTGTCTACTAACTTCACATGGTTTTATTTTGTACCCTTTATAATATACTGCAATATGTGTAAAGTAAATACATATGCTCTGAACATATCTCTTTTTTCCTATTTCGTTTTTACTATATACTATCCGAGCCAAATGAATTCATTAAACATCTCTCTCTCTCTCAACACACACGCACTCCCCGTGAGTGAGTGTGTGTGTTCCTGCTCTAAATGCTTGAAATGGATCACAGAAGCAGCGAGACAGTAAAAAGAGAAGAAGAAGTGAGTACATCTTTCACTCGTTGTGCCCCCATGCTTTTCATTTCATATGGTTTATTATCAACTAGCAGAGGACTAATTATTAAATTAAACTATGTCAACAAGGTAAAGTAATTTGGAGAATTAGTTGTATTTAAGTGGAAATTCATTTCGTTGCCCCATCCAATTTGTGTGTACAGAGAAGAGATTTCTTACAAAGATACATGAATGTACTACTCTCTATCTCAGGTAAGGTCGGTTCGAAGAACATGACCTGCCAGTACGTAATTCATATTGTCTGTTTGTGTTCTTAAGAATTAAGAAGAGATTCATTTTTGTCGCAATTGTTTTTCTCAATCTCAAAACACACACATAAAAGTACCAGTCACACACAATCGAGTATAAAATAAGAGAAGAAGAAAAAGTTCTCGATATCATTATTATAACATATTGTACTTTGGAAAAGATACTCATACAGAGTGAAAAGAAATTGGAGAAATTAAGTTGAGGAAAATTAAAAGTTTCAATTCCTCCTCCTCCACTTGACAATGCAATGACTTGTCTATGTTTGTCTCTCTTTTGTAACTGTACATCTGTCACTGAATGAATAATGAATGGAAATACTCCTTTACTACAATTAATAGTTACTATGTACTGTAATAATAAAATTATATAGATAATAGATATGTGTATGCAAAAACACAGTGTTAGACGACACCCTGTCTACAACCAGAAACTCTCATGAACTTTCAATCACATGTCAATAATACAAAGGGATTTGGGAGGGAGAGGTCTCAAAATGACTTCAATACACTACCATGTCTCTCAGGCATGTACTGCATGATGTAGTAAATAGAAAAAAAGGACTGCAAAAAAGATTTTGCAAAAAAAGAACGGAGAGTTTGCAAATGTTATTTCACGGATCAGCAGGAGGAGGAGACAGTTTTTTGCATGACATGGGCACGCTTCGTGTGATATTTGATCTAAAACATGAACGAGTTGTAGTAATACGCCCCTTAAATTGTATATAAACTGTCGGTAGCTAACTAGACAGAGAGAGTAATTGCAATTATTTATACATCATTAATATCTACGATATATTACGAAGGAAAAAAAACAATTTGTGTATTATGCACACACAAAAGTCGACAGTGCATTATTTCAACTTGGAAAATCTCATCTCTTGGCTTTCTAAAACAAGTTGTAACAAATTAGTAATTTGTTATGTACCATTTTTGAATTGTCTACACAGACAGACAGACAGCCACACACACAAAACACACATTGATTTGACTATTATACAAGAAAGGTGTATTTATTGTGCATGTGCCAAAGTGGAAACAAGAGTTTTTACTTTTATTTTCACTTTCCTTTCATCGCATCAATAAAATGTCTTCTACTCTACCATCTGTAGCGAACAATCATTGTGTTAATTGCCACACAAACACATGTTCACAACAACCACACACACACACAAACATGAGGTTCCGTTCAAAATGGCTATGAAATAAAAATAATTAAATAATTTCATATGATTATATACGAATATTATGTTTTTTCAAGCATGGTTTCATTTGTTGTGCGTGCAGTGCAAACTAATTTTAAAAATTGAATTATATTTTCACAAATTTATTTTGTGTCATATCCGACTTGCAAACCTGTATATAGGCATTTTTATTTGTTGTTGTTATTGTTATTCATTTTGATATTACTTTTAAGATGGTAATCAAATGACGGTTCAATGTGCAATCGTGTAATAGAGTTTGAACTTTTTGTTAAATGCTAAATTAAATTTCCTTTTAATTTTTTTTGTATTAAAGGGTGAATGCACTTCTTCATCTTGTCTGAGTACTCATTGAACAGAAATGATTTCCTCCTCTATCTTTCTCTATACAAATGTCCATCAATAATTCTAATGGCAGTGTAGTGCATCCACTGCAACTTATTATTATTTGCTTCAATTCTATTTCCTGCAGATATTAATCTACAATAATCTCTTGGTGTGAGATCCATGTTTTACAAATTCTCTTTCTCTGTCGTTAATTTTTTGATTTCCGCTTGTCATTCCAAATCCCCATGTCGAGTTCGACATGGACAAAAGACAATTATTTTATCTTGAAGTCTTTTTTTGATCAATGTCAGTTAAAAAATCCTTTCTCTCTGAATAAATCCCTAGCATGGTTGTCTTCTTTGACGCCAAGAGAAGAAACCTTTACACACTCAGTCAGAGACACACACACAACTGTACCTAAAGTATATAATATTATTGCATAACTCATAATCCCCACTATTCCAAGAATATAATAATTTGAATGTTATCATAACACAAGGGAAATAACAATAGGAAAACAATTGACCAAAGAAAAAATATAGACCCTTAATGGTGGTGGGAACATGGTCGAAAAAAAATCCAAAAGTAAATAACAGACACACACACAGCAGATACACAAAATGAGAGAGAGATCATAATCAGGTTAAGCACATGCACAAATGATTTCTGTCATGCCTTGACGCCGTCATTCTTACTTTACCTAAAGCTCTGCTTTTATCGTCTCACCTTTAAATTATTTTTTTGTCAAAAGAACAAGTTCCTCCACATCACATGGAAATACATATACATCTTATATTCAGTTCTATGTACATGTCACACGAAATTCGCACTTGACTCACATTCTCTCATATTTATATGAAAAACTCTACTTTATGAAAATCTTCTGACAGATATAAATATATATTTGCATATTATATCATCATCATCACTTTTCACAGTGCTGTAATCAGAATGAAATGAAATGTGTACACCTTCTTGGTTCTCTTCATCACCCTCGTCATCATAATATATGAAGAATAGAAAGAGAGAGAGAAAAAAAGTTCTTAATGACAATGAATAAACTTTTTTTTATAAGGGTCAATGTTATACGCACGCCTTTTCCTATTGAATGTACATGGAACAACAAATTGTACATTTTTGACAAAAAAATATTTTCATTTTCATTTGGATAATGAGAGAACGTACACACACACACACACACACACACATACTCGTCGGTATATTATTATACATCTTTCCCAGTCATACAAAAATGTAAATACCAGGGTGCTAGTAACATGTAAATACACATGTTGAGTGTACAGTAAAAATAGTATTTACATAATTAAGACAAGTACATAAATAAATACAAGCGTGTGATGGTGCTAGGTAGCTCTATAATAATCATCATCATGTACAATAATAACAGTTATACAGTCAACAACACACACAAGTACACAAACGATTCAAAAAAAACATGACATTGATGACAATAACATTATTAAACTCGTGTGTGTCTGTGTAGTTGTGTGTTTAGATACACGCAAGTTGAATTCGCCTGTCATTGAATTTGAGCAACAGTCAAGGGGATAATTGAATTAAAAATGTACAAAAACTACTTTCTTATTAATTTACACACACATAATCCAAGTTTACATTGTGCTTGTGCAAAATATTTTGAATTTTTTGTGAGAGTGAGGGTGAGAGAGAGGCGTGTGTGTGTGATTATTCGCTTGATAAAATTTTCATTTACCCTTTTGTGAAATTCCATTGGTTGAACTGTGACTTGGAGTATGTCTGTCGGGGATTGTATTACTTGTGATGGGTGGAGGAAGACGAGGATGATAATGTTTGTCGTTGTGTGTGTAAATATCATTATGGATTGGGTCATATGGATTACTGCTACTACTACTACTGATCATATTGTTGTTGTTATTGTGATTATGGCTGCCAAAATGTGGCTTCCCTGGACGGTACTTGTGAGAATTGAAATTGTCACTGGGGTACAGAGGGTAAGAGTCATCTGAAGAGTGGAGGGGTGGGATTGTAGTGGAGGTGTCATAGGGTTTGTAGGTTGAGTCACTCCCGGATGAAGATGATGACCCACTGGAAGGTCGATAGAAATTGTAGGATGGTCTTTTATAATTTGGTGAATTTGACATCACGATCGGTCTGTAAGGGTCAGCCACAATGGAAGGTCGATGTCTGTCTCCGTAGAGGTCATAACTGGATGATGTGGAGTAATTATTATTGTTGCTAGACACTGTTGGGTGAACGATGAAGATGATGGTTTTAAAAGTTTAGAAAAATACAAAAAAAAATAACAATTATAACTACACAAATTAGCATTTCTTGATCTGTTGGAATTGTAACCGTTTAAATTGTACTTAATTTTTTGGATGGGTGTGTAGTCACAAAATTACAAATATTTATATTGTGATACAGAACTGCAACATTTTTACATTTAGTACATTATTTTGATAGCTTTCTTTGCAAACAAAGGAAATTGACCATGCCATAAATCATCCCGACTTTTGTAATACGAAAAGAAGTTTTTCATAATAAATTACTATTGTATAATATCCTCCACTCACATTCACAGTTAAGTTTCTGTAAATAGAGTAACTTATCATTGAGTCTTGTTAACCAAGTAGCGGTGGGTAATAATTAAAGAATTTTTCTCTCCTCTGTCAAGTCTAGAGCACCGCTAAATGAAATTATTATAAAATGTATTTTTATGATTGCAGCACTCAAAACTTTGTAATCCCATTACATATAACACCCTTCTAAAATTACTTATTACTCTGTGTTGTGTGTGTGTGTGTAGTGGAAGGAGAATTCCGACATAACTCTTGAGAGTATTATTTTCAGAGGAACCAGAAGTTGAATTATGCAGAGTCTCTTTCCATTGTAAAACTGGGAGTTTTCACAATGAAAATTATAAAAAATCATATATACACATTATATTATATTCTTGTAACTTTCAGCTTAGCTTTTTTATATTGTGAAAGCTCAAACAAGAGAAACAAGCTCCCTCCGCTTATTCTCTAACAGAGGAGGCAACAACAACAGGAAATGACAAGTCAAAAAAACCCAAGTTAAAAGAAGAAGAAGAATATCTATAGCGGTACTTGGAAATTACCATTCCGTACAGTACAAAACAGTAACTCTTTGGATTAACCAAATAAATTTTTTTCGTGTTCATTAACTACTGTCACGGTTTTTTTATTTTTGTTTAAAATATCCTCATGAGACATGGAGGGGATTCTACTTGGGTTCCTCTACAGGTTATAAATCCTACGTAGGTATATTCTTCATGTGTGCAAAGAAGGATGTGGTACAGATACAAGTACAACACAAATAGTGTCTCCAAGTCAATTTAACTTTAAAAATTGATGTCAGACACACTGTAAAATGACTACTAACTCTACTAATAAGACACGCATGTACCATACATCTGTATGAACTTTGATTTTTGTTTCTACTCTCTCTCTCTTCTCTCTCTCTTTTCGCCAATCCAAAAGAAAATTAAAGGGAGAATGAAAAAGTCTATTGAAATTCAAACTGTGAACAAAATCAGTGACAACTTTGTCTGTCTCAGGCTTGAGAGGACAGTTGAGAGGAGGACAGAGAGAGAGAGAGATAATGTGATTTACAATTATATTGTATTTTGTACATTTTATATAGAAATATCAAACTAAAGAGCTTCATTCGGCCAATTCATAGTTCTTGTCCACTCGTCTAATTTCAGGTCTTTATTTATGATGACAATTGTGATCATCACGTTATACCCCCCACCATACATGTGTGTGTAGTGTGTGTGTGATACACAATAAGTATCTTGCATGTTGACGCTTCGTGTGTGTACGTGTGTATGTGTGTGTGTGTTTGTGTGTGCGTAGACTGAATCCGGAGTCTCACTGCCTGTCTACTCTGTTTACTCAGACGAAATTATTTCAGGTTATGAATGTTAGAAAGTTTTCATAGGCCATGTAATCTGTGTAAAGAAGAGGAAAATCTAAATAAGCAAAGGATGGAATAAATTCAATTGTGTCACTGCTACCTCCAACTCTCTGTCAACAACTTTGTCTCGTTTAGTCTACTACTCCACATGACTCTTACCTCTTTGTCTACAATGTGTGTGTGTGTGTCTCAAGAAAATTGAGGCTACTCATTCACTGAGGATTACTGTCGTTAGAAGAGAAAAAAAGTTTTGGATTATCCTTACACCGATATAGCATTTATATATATATTATTGTCTAGTTATGGCCACTTGCCTATGGATATCCTATTTAATTAATTGCACGCTCAGTGAGTTAAAAAAATATTGTACTTTTTCCTCGTGTTACTCTTTTCTTGGTGGTGTTGCTGGTCTTGTTGGTAGTACACGGCACACACACACACACATAAAAGAGAGGCTCGTGTACTCAACTCTTCTTGAGATCACGTAATAGTTAATGCTATTTTGTTATTTTGAATGTGATAGGACTGCCATCCTTAACATCTCTCTGTTGAATGTGTACAGAAAGGGACACACACGTTATGTTTTGAGTCATGACAAGTTTAAGCGAAACGTCCGCCACTCCTTTTTAATATACTCATTGTCATCTCAAAAAATGATAAGACGATATTATATTCCTCAGATGTGTAGGTAGTCTCGACAGTTGAAGAACAAAAGGGTAGTAAAAATGCATGGCAATGGTAAAAATGGAGAAAAAATTATTCAGAAGGAAAAAATTATTACACATATTTTTTAACTCTTAATCATCATTTTGTATATCATGGTTTATGTTCCTTCCAGTCTCATCTAAATTTAGTAATTAGTACTTTGAATTTATAACCCCCCTTCTATACCTTACAACTCACAAAGTTTAATTTTCCTTCCCGTTAGTAAAAATTTAATTGTTAAATGGTTCACTACAATTAAGAATGATAAAAATGTCCAGGATAGAAGGACAACTTACTTGGACTGTCCAAGACCCCCACATTTCCCACAGGGTCATTCATTTTGTCCCGAGGTACACAACAACTCCAGATCATCCCTCCATTACACAAGTCTAAGGGTTTTGACCCTTGTAGGACACAAGTGACACTCAGACCACATCCATACATCCTTCCACCATGCCAACAATTTTGAGGTATGACTGGGATTATTGAAAAAAGACACAATATTTAAATATCAGAAATTTAAATTTAATTAAGTATACTACAGTAGTGAAAGCATTTTGAATTTACAGCTGTCAAACAAATTGTACCAGAATAGAAGCATGTCAAGCGAATATGTAATTAAAATATTGTTTCTACAAAATAGAGAAGAAAGGAAGAAAAAGTGAATTAAAAAATTGCATACCTCTAAATAGTATAGAAGAGGCAAATATTTAAGTGCAATTTTTTTAAAAGAAAATTCTCAAATGCCAGTGTTTTCTTTTCAGTGTATTTTTACCATGAAAAAATTAATGGAGTGATCATTGTGCTGAGTGCTTGCGTGTAGTCTTAATTGTGAGTGTGTGTGTGTGGATTTTGTGCTATTTGTTACTAATTTGCCATTGAATTATTTTTTTTGCCAACCTGCAAGTTGTCGTGCGTCATCCGTCAGCCTAGAGTTATTAGAGTAGAGGAGATCATAGATTTGTAATTTTTGATGAGGATCCATGAAAGAACTCCCTGAATTGGAATGAGTGTCAAAGAATGGACTGAGCATAAAGTCATCATGATGATTATGACCTCCTCCTCCCCCTCCTCCACTCCCATAATGGGAGAATCTGTCATCATGGTTCCTATCCTGATTAAAATTGGGTGGAGGACGAGCATGATGAACGGCTGAGTAGCTATTACTTGACGAACTAATTTTATTGTCATTAAAAACATTGTAAGAAGAAGGTAAAGGGGTCGTTGTGGAGGAGTGTGAGGAAAAGAAGCCTTTTTTGTCTCGATGATAATTGTTGTTGCCGTTGCCATTGTGACTGTTGTAGTAAGGACTATTCCAGCTACCCACACTCGTCGTTCCGTACCGGCTCGTCTCAGCCATTTGTTGTTGTCTTTTAGGAAAATCACCCTTTCTTTTCAGAATACCAAAATCTAGGACTGCGGATGCATCCTCCACCACTGTGGGGAACCCATATCGGTTGTACATCACTTTGTTTGGCTTACTTAGGAAGCTCTTCTCGGTCGTCGTCGAGGTGATCTTTGGCCAACTGAATTGTACAACCATCAATCATTATTTTTTTAAAAAACAAGCTACAAAGAATGTCATTGTGCGTGTATGCAAATTTAAAAAATGTGGATTGCTGAATATGAAAATGAGTTTTAATAATTTACCTTAAAGGCCTATCACGCATAATGGAAGAAGAGGACGAGCTTGAGCTAAAGAAATCTTGCGAAGGGAATGCAGAATAGTAACTACTATTTCTATGTCTAAGGCTAGCATTGCTTATACTGATTACAGTTGACGAGGGTTTACTATCGTAATTTTTTGAGTTTCGTAATGTCGGACTTTTGACACCTTTATTTAATTTGTAGCTGTAAACAAAAAAAACAACAAGGAATTAGGATATTAGTGATGCTTCAATCAATTCTTGTAATGTAAACATAATGAAAAGGTACATCATAAAATCAGTCCTCAAAATTATTGTCAATCGAGAGAGGAAGAACAAAACGTTTTGCACGTCTATACGATACGTATTATTTACATATGCACCGAACTTGCAGGCTCAGACAGAAAAATTCCTGTCTCAAGAAGCGAGGGAGCGAGCTATGGTTTCGTGCAGAATCGTTCTATTTTGTGAGTTTTGATCTTTTGTAATTGTTGATGACAATACTATTAGTTCGTTAGAGTTTCGATTAAATTAAGTTGTGGCAATGAGTTCTGAAGAGAAGGGTGAGAAAGTAACCAAGAAGAGATCATCAAAGAGTGAATCAACAGTCGGACCAAGCAACGTGGCCAAGAAACCTCGTCTCAGGAGTGAAAAAGTATGGAGACAAATGATATTCACTCGAACAGAGGAGCTGAACAAATTGTTGACTGAGTATCGAGAGGTAAGTTCTATTATATTAATTATTATTATTATTTACTTTTATTTGATATGGGCTAACACACTCTCAATTTGAGATTATTTTAATTATTATAACATGATTAATTAATTTTACTATAATTGTGTGTTTTATATATTAAAATTGTACTATTCAGAGATTCGGGGAATATGTGCATGTAGTCAAAGTTGATGAGTCAAAGAATGAGGAGGATGATGAACAAAGTTACCAAAAGTATACTAAGAAATACGAGATGAGAGGTAGACATCATAAAGTATTGGTAAGAATTGATACCGTATTATGTTAGTGATCCTCACGTGTATAGTAGTAACAAATGAATATTTATTTATACTTTTTGACATTGCAGAAAGGTCCTCAGTCAAAGATACCATGTCGAATTTGTAAAAGTATGAATAAAGCAAACTTTAATGGTTCGCTACAACTCTGTGGAGCTTGTGTTGCTATATACTACAAATACGAAGCCAAGATCGCAGATGAAACTGAGGGTGTGCACAAAAACGAAAGAAAGCCACCACGCTGCAGAGGAGTTCCTCAATTAATCGGGACGTATGATTTAGACTGGAGACTAACAAACTGTGGTCATTGCAAGGTACAGGGTATCGTAAAGATGTTTCCTGATTATCAACCAGTAAAGCTACTAAATTCTCAACCACCAGCTGTTACCCAACCGGGTAACTATGGATTCCTTATGGATCTCAGCGAAGTCAAGTTAAATAACGTAAGTTCATACATATATACCATAGCTCGGCGAGTTCTGAGTTCGTTCTGGAGTTCGAACTCGGACTTCTTTCATTGAGTTCCGAGTTCTTTTCTGAGTTCGAGTTCCTAGAAAAAATTTTGGAACTCGAGAGTTCGAGTCCGAGTTCCAAAAAAGTGCCGAGCTATGAATATATACATTCACGAGAGAGTAAAAATAATATGCATGTGTTTGTGTATGTGTTAAGAAATTTAGTAAACTTGTTTAATTTATTATGATTTTTTATAGTACAAGCAAAATCTACTCCCTGAGGGTCACCCAAAGCCAGGTCAGCTGCTTTGTTAGTCCGTTGAATGGACTTCTCAATCACGGATCACAGGAGACTCGCTATTGCTCTCATTAAGTTTGAATTGGACGATCCGAAATTGAAATCTGCCTACAGAGTCCAACAATTGATGATATGGAATTCTAACGTTCCTGTAATTTTGAGAGGAGTGGAGAACGCCAAGAAAGCAAGAGGAAGACTAGTCTCAGTGGATATTGACTTAATTCCATGGTCTCCACAAAATTGGAAATTAGCTGCTACGATTCTACAATGTTTTAAGGTATGTAGTTTTAACGAAACATATCATGCTAAACAGGAAGAGAGAGAGAAAGAGAAGTTGACACATGCATAATGTACAATATTATTTTATGTAGCTTGTAGACTGGCTTCTCAACCCCCTTCTCAACTCTTACCAGTCATTTCAGACTGACAAAGAATCTTCAACTGGATCCCAAATTTCTTGACTTGGAAAGCCTCAACTACGGCCTCAAAAAGAGGGGAGTCTCATCATTGGAATGGAAAGAGAGTGAAAATGAAGGAATGGGTCTTTATAAGCCAGAGTTACCCGAACAACTAGAGGACGAACAGGAAAATTCTGACGACAATAATGGTGCAGTAGTGTATGCGAATGTCTTTGCGAATGGCAAGGTAAAGTATTTGCTTCCGGAACATTTTCATTTATTTTCACATCACCTTATTTTAATAACTGCCATTAATCATAGTAATATTTTGATTATATTTTTTTAGATAAATATTGGGAGTCATAAGGGGTCTAATCCTCGCTATCACTTTGATGGTCAAACTACTAGTTTCGGAAAATACAAAACCCTTGAGGATACAGTAAAGTATTTCTCATGTGTACTTTTTTATGTCAAAAACAACGAGGAGAGAGTCCAGTACGAGTCCATGTTTCAAGTCCTCTTCAAGCTGGCCGAGTTGCATTTTGTGACCCTTGACAAGATCAATTTTGCATTCCCCGAATCAATTTACCGTACTCGTTGGTCAGATTTACAGTTAAATTCAAATGGACAACCAATCCTACCTTCAACTCAAGTTGAGCTTCTCCATGTAAAAATTGAAGAGCATCAGATGACTCCAACTCAGTGTAATGAATTTTTGAATTTGACTAAAGTGTACTTTAATGTTGAACTTAATTATGTGAATCAATATAATTGGGAAGAAGATCCTTTGAGATTCACAATTGACCCTCCTGTTCAAGGAATCCGTATGGAAGTTGATGAAGAAGAAGGAGTAGATGAAGATGATGACGAAGAGGAAGGAGACAACGAGTAAATAGAAGTGTTTTGTATGTTTATAAGATATTATTACAATTCGTTTTTATTATTGTGTATAATTAATGAACTGTATACACCAGTACTAAGAACTTTTTTTATAATATAAATTGTTTTGTTCTTCATACATATTATATACGAAGTATTCCAAGTTGAATAAAAATTCTATGAAGGAAACTGATATACAATCACCAAATTCTTTCATCGCATATCAAAAATTACTTACAAGTAGGTGTAGTCCAAGTCTGACTGGTCGGGGGGATGGACGCTGGACGTTTGTCTACTACTAACACCACTATGACTGTCACCACTCTTTGAGGTTGATGACATTTGTTCACTACTACCCAGTACACCACCAACACCACCGAGGAATAGAAACACCCCGAAGAATATGTATACTCCGAGGAATCCATGATGAATTAAAAATCCTTCACCACCTCCTCCTCCTCTGTACACCATCTTCCTTTTCTTCTTGAATGGAGATTTCATTTCTATATATCCAATCTTCTCTCCTCCTCTCCACTCCTTGCTGAGCTCGACTCTGACGTGTCTCTCTTCCCCTCCGCTTTAGTATTTGTGTGTCCACACTATTTTACAATTGTTGTTATTTCAATTCACTTTCCCAATTAATTTTTCCTTTCGTTGTCATCCAGTTTTCTACTGCTCAACAATCCTGACACAAGATAAGGAATCTAAATTAGTTTCTACTATTCTCTCCTTTTTTAAACTTCCTCACTTTTGTGTGTATACGACAACGACAACCGATATGACCATTCAGTTAAAAGAGGTCACATTTGACATTGAACTGAAAAGTGAGGACATGTGTGTTTTTTTGTGTATAGTGTGTAGTGTAAACTACACATAGTTTTGTTTTTGTAGGGAAATCTCAAATAATTCAATAATCCCATGACCATCATTCAAATTTTTTGTCAGTTTTGTAGGACGTCTCTCTTTTCCTCTCCCTTCTTTCTCTCATATCATGAATCATAAAAATTATTGAGCACAGATACACACACAGACACTACACACTCACACTCAAATGTGTGTATGTACACACAAGGCTGGTGTCCAGGACACACACAATACAAAATAATGTCAATCAGCAAACTAATCGGTTGGACAAATCAAATTGAGTCACATGGTAACAACAAGAGGGTATACGACAACAATACACCTCATATCAAAACACACACACACACACAGTCAGTCAGGCAGACAGGAACAACAACGGATTTGATAAGCAAGCCACAAGGCAAATAATAAAAAAAAAAGTTTGCACAGAGTCGATGGTAATTCAAAAAACAAGAATCAGATTTGACTCTATAAATTCTCCGGAAGTACGGTGGACTGTAGACTCGACGGATGTTGCAAAGGTTTACGTACTCTCAACCACCTCTCAAAATGAACAAAACTTGTGTACATGTACACACACACTAATAACAACACACGACACACTAGTAGGTAGTGCAGTGGTAATAATATTGTACTTTATTTTTGGCTTATGACTTCCCTCTCTCTGTCCCTCTTGTGCAATGTCAACTGAAGAATTTCATCGGTAGGATTTTTCTCGTGAAAATTCTGTGTGGCACTCAAAAAAATCAACTCTTGTTGACTCTTGTCCTACCTACAGTACACTGGAAATTGTTGGGATGAAAAAACGGCACCACAACACAACACACTCTCCTACACTTCACCCCAACAAACACAGTACAGCGTGCGAACTTTAACAAATGCACAGTGCATTTCGTGTGGGGGTTGGTAGCTGGTGGTAAAAAAGGGTAAATTTAATACTCTGCTCCTCCAAGTCTACCTTACCTTTCTTTATATCAACATGTACTTTTGTACAGAACTATCAACTTGTGTGAGAATCCCTTGGAAATAGTGTATATAAAAATATATACACGTAAACTGAGCAACGGTTACGGTGAATCCTACAAATATCTAAACACACACACCATCCTGAGTTACTCAGTATGATGACTCACTATAAAATAATATAAATTTATGTACATCTTATATACACATCTGTTGATATAACTAAATCGTCTTACACTATCCCTGCTATTCTTGGTGGACTATAGGTATGTATAAATATAAAAGGAGGATTCAAACTAGAACAGTTAGTTAGTGTTGTATGACGAAAGAAAAAGAACACTCTTACGCTCATCCCTCAAAAATTTCCTGTTTTTCTTCCCCTCTTGAAAAAATTATTTTGTGAGGACTCCGGATAAAGTAGATAACTACTTCTACCCACATTTGAATGGATTTATTAAACGGAAAGGTGACTCCTGTTCTTCCTGTCTGGTTTTGTCTTATGTCTTAATATACACAGTACAATGGGCAAGGCTGTCCCATCCCATCCAACGAAATATTACTTTCTCATCATATTTATTAAAATAAGAAAAATGTATTCAAAATTTTTTTTAAAATTTTTTTTTACTATAATCAGCCTATCGACACTATCTCCGACATTGAAGGTTCCTTTGTCCCATAATTTTTTTTGACAAAAATGAAGGCACTTTTATTTTCCAACTCTTGTTTGTTATTATCCTTTTAGACAGAAAATTTGAAAGGTCATCTTTTTGAGAGAGGTTGCTCTCTTACAAATCATCTTCCGCTTTGTCGCTCTTTCACACATCCTCCTCCTCCTAGTTCTCCACCACGTGAGGAATTTTCAAGATATTGCAGTTTTTAAGCTATAATTAAATTGAATCATAATTTTTTATAAATCGTTGGTTGGTTTTGAACTATTAACGTCAAAGACGTTGACACCAATATCAGAGAAGTGTCGCTTTACTTGTGTCATTCAAACGGCCTTTACCCTGTCTCGACAGTGTCGAGTCGACACACACCTTCCCATCTAATCCAATCCATGATGGACTGTACATAGGAAGGGTGTATACTTATAAATTGCACATCGTCCTTTTTCATACCCCACTGTCTTTATATGTAGGTTTTTTTCTCATTGGTAGTTACTGGACCCGAACGCATATTATATCTGCAGCCGAGCGCTTGACTAACATGATCACGGTCATTATCATTCCTCACTTTATTTACTGTTCAACGCTGAAGGAAGAATGAGAGTTAGTTGGAGGAAGAAAGAGGATCAAGTTATATGTACAAGTGTAGTTTTGGTTGTACAGATTCGAGCAACCTTTAATGGGTTCAGTGTTAGCTTGGCTGTATTGTTGTTGTTTATTTCTCATTTGTACCTTATGACTTGTGTGTGACTGTCTTTTTATTTCAAACGTTTTTTTTGCATTCTCAGCCTGAGGAAGGATGCGTACATACAAATAGAAATGGTGTACTAAAATGAATTAGTTGTAAACACACACAGAGGGAGAGAGAGAAGTACCTTGTAAGTTTGAAAAAAGATGCAACAAACACACATAACTGTTCTTGTCTCTCCTCTCCCCTACCTTCTTTATTATTAATTCCTTGAGTGCCACAAAACACACTGCATTGTGTGTGTGTGTGCTTCGTCTATGCTCCAAATCCCTTTTCAGTTTCTGTTTCTCTTCACCCATTATCCATCCCATCATGTTTTAGATGTGTATCCCTAATGTCATAATTAGTTGGAACGAAAAACTCACACACACACAGGTGTGTAAGATTTGATTGAAGTCTGCTATTCATTTGTGTGTGTGCCCTTCCTCTACACACTTGTCTCTCTTGACCTTACCTCTTGAACCGAGAGATGGTTACAAAACAACAATCACATTTTCATATTTCTAAAGTCAATTAAATAGATCAACAATTAAGTAGATTTCTTCACACATTCGAAGTCTATTCAAAGTCTTATCGTTGTGTTATGTATGTTGTGTTCAACATTGCTGAACCACACACACACACACAAGTTCAAAGTGTCACTATGGTACTGGCGTGGCATCATGATGACATAAAAAATGATTAATTAGAATGACTAATCGATTACATTTTTGACTGACTACCCTGCTTTGCCTTGCCCATGGATTACAAAAGTAGAGAAAAGACGCAAGTCTGTGAAATTTGAAATCGTCTCGCAGAGCTAGGTCTACTAAATTGTATTTTATTTTGTTTAAGGATGCAAAGCAAATAAAAGGAGGAGGAGACGTGCACACACAACTCCGTTAGCATAACAAACTCTCTACAAAAGGATTACAAAATTTCTGTGTAAATTGCACAAAATTTTTGGGTGAATATTTAAAAGGGAGAAAGATATACACGCACAGAGAGAGAGAGATACACAGTTAGGATTCGCCACGCACATTTGTCACCCAGTCGAAGTCAAAGTCAATGAGGCGAGAAAATTATTGCAAAAAGTTAAAGTTTACTAGGTCCAAATATTTTTTCCCTCTCTCTCGAAAGGTTCATTGAGATGCATTGTCGAGAAGGGTTTGTAACTGTGAAGCATGTCGTTATTTAAATTTAAATCGCTCCATTTATTTGACGAGAAAACACTCCTCACTTGACGTCAAATGACAAGAGTAGGTAACAATCAGAGTCCAGACTCCAGATTTGTGGGTGTGTATGCTTAACTTAACTTTACGGTAACACTGTGTGTGTAACTATTTATGTACGCCCCTGTTCTTCAATTTGTGTTGTGTTGTAAAGAAAAAAAGTTGAAGGACTCGAACTCAGCAACTTTTTAAATGAACTCTGTTATTGTTTTTTTCCCCATGCATACATTTCAGTTGCAGTAGAGCAGAAATTGAATTAATGAAGTTTAAATGAGTTTCTTCAACTTTGAAACAATTTTTTAATTTGAAAGTTTAACTGTGTTGCGATTTGCAAAAAATAAAGTATTCGTTTAAAAAGTTACTGCAACCAAAGAGGATATGTAACTAATGGAATGGTGAGACCATTAAAAAAGTTTTGTAGAAGATAATTACAATGGAATGTAATGTAATATAAATTACATGAGAAATGAAGAATTACTGTTCACTAAAGTGTGTAAAATAAGCAGTAACGAATGCATAGAGAGAGAGAAGGAGACAGTGCAATAAAAATTTGCAACTTTTATAAAATACAGAATCTGTACTGCAGATTCAAGCTGAAATTTTATTTTTGGACTTACCCACGAGCATCTTTTTCAAATCAAACAAATCGAAAGAAGTAGGAACAAGAGAGATCCCTTCGAAGGATGGAATTTGTAGAGTTAATTTAGGTCCGAGCATATTCATGAGCCACATCCCACTCATTCCTGAAGATCCGTTTTGACTATTACTATTATTACAATTACAGTCATTAGAGTTTATGGGAGGGGGAGGGGTAGTACTAAAATTTTTGCGATTTGTGTTGTCGTCATTAATGGCACCCTTATGCACTTTTTGTTCCTTTGAACTGGACTCCAGATCATCTTCTGGTTCATTGTATACAGTTTCATGACTCACTACATCTTCTTCACCTGAGAATGATGGAGGGATTAAATTCACATCAAACTTTCCTACTTCCTCCTCCTCCGCATCCTCATCTTCTCCATTCATTTGGATGTCATTGTCACTCAGGAAATTCCCTGGAACTTTCCTATCTGGGACTCCTAAGAGGATTCGGAATGAATTTGTGAGGATGAGACACACAATTATATATTTGAATGGGGTTCCTCCACACCTGTTCATATTGTAATAATTAATTTTGTAAAAACCTGTTCCACTTTATTAATTCTTTGATGGAATTGTCACCGATTTATTTTTCTCTTTCTCCTCGCACTCGTTCCCTCCATCATATTTCACTTTTCGGATATTTCCATGAAAATTGAACATTTAAAAAAAATTTGCAAAATATTTCAACTGCTCTCCGTAGTCTGTGTTAACTATTTGCACAATTAGTATTTGCACGGAACAGAAATAATTAAACTAAAGGATTTAGACTATCTTCTCATTAAGAGAGACAATTGTGAGTCCAATGTCAATGTCCTGCCCACCGGCACAAAACACTGCCCTTGACACTGTCACATACACAAAACTGGATAATTGACGAAGAGAGAAATTTCCCTTATTCCAGACGTCACTAATTAAAAATCTTTATCTTTGGAACCTATTGAAAGCCACCAATTTCCCTTATTGGAATCAGTTAGAAAAACAGAGATGATGATCCAAGACGTCCGACACAGCAAGATATCAAGTAGAAAATGTAGACCAGGAGTGACAAATACAAGGTGGATGAGTCCACCCTCCATTTGTGTCAGTGCAAGCACAGGCACACACACGCAGACACACAACACAATCACCAACAGACTGACCAACTACACGACCCGCTATGACGAATTACATAAATAAATTATTTTAGCCTGTCAATATCCCCGACACTACACCAGACACCACCACACAACCAAGTCCGTCTAATGTGGTCCACATAGACCGACACACACACAAGACACACAAGTCAAATGTCTCTGAAAGGACTTGAGTAGTCTGAGAGAATTCCATTCTCGGTCGTTTTCAAACTTTTTCAATGGAAAATATACAACATGTACAATGGGCAAAGTCATATACACGTTTAAAAGGTAAATTTATAGTTTTTGTCCTCTACTACTTTTACCCTCGTGTATATGTGTGTGATACTGCGTGTGTGTGTGTATATATATATTCGCCCTGACATTTAATAGTGGCTTTTATTCTCAATTTGATGACAACCATGGTTCCCAAGGGATTTGCCCTACAAGATCCATCCTGAGAAATCCACATCCACGCACACACACACACTTCTTGTCTTGTCCTGTCTGGCAGGTATAGGTAATATATTCATGTATATAGCAGTAAATAAGGCATACGCACGTCATGTTTCCACGCAAATTTAAAATATCCACATCCATACTGTACAAAATTCCAATTTTCTTTGACTTTGAGATGATCGAGTCTAGGAGGAAGAAGAAGAAGATTTCTTTTCTCTCATGAAAGATTTCAGTTTGATTGTCACTCTAAAAACCTATGACAAGTCTTTGTTTGTCTATTCTATTGATCTCTCTGCTCTATCTCCTTCTCCTTCCATTTTTCAAAAAAAAAGGAGGGGAAAAACTCGATCTCCAAACAGACGTAGATACCCTCCCATCTTCAATATACTGTGAAAAAAGCATTTAAAATTGAAAAGTACAGGTAAAGAGAGAGAGAGATGTACTCTCTTTCTCTTAGAGATACACAATTGCTGCAAGCCTTGTCTTGTTTTTTCCAAAAAAAGAAGCTGATACATTGTGTTCTCACAAGTGAGGATGACAAGTCACTGGTAGTTTTTTCCCCCACTTTTTGTCTCATCAATCTAATGAAGCACTGTGGGAGTGCAATACAGGTACAGAAAGACAGTGAGAGGGGTAAGTTAACAGTGGTTGACATTATGGACTGAACAAAGTCACTAGGTTTCAATATAAGTGGAGGAGAAACAGGGAAATTAGGTTTGTAGGCAAAATCTTACCGGAGTAAAAGTAAGACACTATTTTTGGGTAAAGGCGATGGAAATTAAACCACCGTTGGAGAGTTTTGGACTACAGAATGGGTAGCCTACATCAATTCTTAAGACATTTTGACATGAACAATACAAGTGTACAATAGAGGGATAGGGACAGACTTCGTGTCCCCTTAATGGAGAGTCACACAGTGAGTTTTAACTTGCACTGTTACTCTTTTGACGTTTCACTTCCTTCCTCCCCTCCTCGAACTCTCTCACCTTTGAGACATTTTCCAAATGGACAATTTTCCAATGGAAAATTGACTTCAATTACAATCTATTATGGTTGGCTATTGAATTTATACACATTGCATGTCGAATTTGGACACTCTTTTCGTAGAGACATTAATTTTCCTATGCAAAAACAGTTTCTTAATTCCGATAAAATTAAAAGTTAAAATAATGATACAATTATTGTGTATTAAAAAGACTCTCCTCCATCAAGTTCTTTTGAATTTTTTGGTTTTATTTAATTAACAACATAACAATTAAAATAATCTTTTAGGGTGGTATCATACTAGGAGTTTACTCATTTTGAGAGTCGAGTTTTCAGTTTTTTCAGTTTCTTGGTGTGTGTGCCGGGATTCCAACATGACCAGGAAACAGTTTTGTAACAATCAAAAAACAACAAAACTTTGAATAATAGTTTACACTATATATAAAAAATAGAGATTTTTAAATGTACATATAAGTAGAGGGACAAGTTATAATCTTCCTTTCTCTTTTTAAAAAAATAATATTTCGTATTACATATTACGAACAATTCGTACAGTGCAATTTAAATACGATTCATCGATACAATCATTTAATTCTTTTTGAGAGTAAATGTAAGTAGCAACACCCAAGTCGTATAGGAAAATGAAGATAATTTAGTTTCTTAAAAAAATATCTCGTTTTCAATTCTCTTTTATAAAATTCTGTTTTTAAAAAAATATTAAATTCACATCAACCACAGGACACGTAGTTTAGTAGATCGATATTTATGTACAAATAACTTACAGTTTTACAAGTACCATGTTTTTTTCATAAATAAAAAATATATCCCTACTAGTATTTCCATTTAACACTTCTAAAAAAAGTTACAAAAAGAGTTTGCGTAATTTTTATACAATATTATTATTAATATGCGCTTACAATAAACAACAAAAATATGTTTTTGATTTATCACAATATTTTAGTGAACTTGTCTTTTTTTGAATAGTAAAAAATCATCTTCAAAAAAATTGAGAAATTGATTCAATGTGGAACCAACTCATCCACAACAACAACAACATTGGCTTTTTTAACATTCATAATAATTTTTTTCGAAATTAAGGTAATTCTAACTGTTATGCGAACTTTCACTAGTCTCACCATAACGTAAAACACTCTCTCGTTTTTAAAAAATAGCTCATATGGAAGATATATAGTAGTATAGTAGTAATTCTTTGTATTTATATCTAGTAGTAGTAGTTTCTCCTCCCGTCACATCCTTCAAGATGTTTAAATTAAAATAAATATGGTGAGATGATCATCGGGCTGATATTTGTGACCGGATCCAACGGGCTGTCGTGGCCACTTTATGGTAGATACCCGGTTGACGATCCACTGCACAACCGAAACCGGCTGAAGTGATTCCAGCCAGTGTCCAACGACCTTCGTCCAGAATCACGAGTGGACCTCCGCTGTCACCCTGTATATTCAGAAACGTTGTTTAGAAAATCAATAACTCATTCATAGAAATAATATTTTGAGAGAAAAATAAAATTTGTGATAAAAATGTGTAAAATATTTCTTTGATTCTAAACTCGCTAAACATTATTTTTAAATTCTGTCCAGTGAATAAATGTCACAGACATTTATTCATAAGAATTTTTAATTGTTTTCGGAATCTACATAATCTCATGTATGGATGTGGGTTTGCGGTGTTTTTTTAGTGTTTTTTAACAAGAAATTGAAACAATCTTCAAAAAAATAGTTTTTTACGAGACACGCATCCATTTTTCCGTCACGGTGTCCAGCACAGAACATTTCATCTAAATTTTAATTTGAAATATTTATTTATTTTGTGCATAATATTAGTTTCCTTTTTTTTGAACTGCGTCACCTTCTTACAAAAGTTGAGCAGTGTATTAAAATAATTGATTAGTTAAAATTTGTTTAGAAATTTTTAAATCTGACCATGGAGTTCGACTCTAATATGCTTCTGGTGATGCCACCGACGACAGTCTATATTATTTAGTATCGGGACTAGGACCTTCAGGGAAATTAGAAAAAGAATTCAAAGTTATGTCATCATGTAATTATGTAAGGATTAATTAATTGATGTAGTTAAATATAAACCACCTTTTGGAGAACATTCGTTCCTGTCTTGCCGTAGGAACTATCCGTTTTTCCCCAACCTTCAAAGTTGAGCGTATTGGGGAGGAATTAATATTTTAATTGATTAAGTCATACTTCTATAAATCATTTGTGTGTATAATATTACAAAACTCACCCGCAACAACACCAATTTTTCCCTGATAACTTTTTTCATCTTTAGGTAGACAAATTGGTAAAATATTTGCTTTGAATCTGACTGGTCTGTGTAGACGGAGAAGAGCTACATCATATCTGGACAAAGGAAAAGACAAAAATAATGTTATGGTGTGGAATTAAATAATAAATAATAAAAATTTTAAATTATTTTCAGTTACCTGTCAGGCTGAGTTAGCATATATTTGAATCTGGGATGAATAATCCTTTCAACGACGGCGAAGGATTCTTCCGGAAGTGGTTCTAACCATCGTCCAGTATCCTTTGTGTCGTGTTCACCGAGATAAATGGTAATTTCAGACAGTCTTGCCCTGTGAACGCAATGGGCTGCCGTACTAGAAACCAAGAGAAAAATTAATCAGTGACTTTTATTTCGTAGTGTGTAGCCCTTTTTCATTCCCCAATTTCCTTCATTGACGCGAGGATAGATTGAAAAATAAAATAATTTGCAGCAGTGGCGAGTAAATCGTTTTTTTCTCTCTCCACTAATTCAAAATTTGTCCTTTCTCCGAATTTTAAATTGGAACTTTAGTGGCATTATTATGCTGTTTCTATACATCAGTAAAGAAAAATAAACTCAATTCAATTCAACTGAAGTGCCGTCATCATTATGAAGTCTCTCTTTCATAATTTCAATATGCAACAACGATCAACTTTACTGAAACAATGTCACTGAAAAGCACTCTCAGAAGAACAATCAAAGTCTTGATTCATTCGAATTCAATTTTGGAAACTGAGCCTGAGTTGAATTATTTCAGAGAAAGAAACTAAAATTTGATCTGCCTGCAATTTGCCAATAGTCCTCATTAAACTTTTTTTTAGAAATTATTAAAAGTTGTTGTCATTTATGATTTTATTTAAAAAGTATGGTATTTTTGCTTACGCTACGTAATTATGATTTAGGAGTACCCCTCCACACTGGAAGCCACTTATTCTTATATGAGCTTGCCAAGGGAGTTCCCCGAATCCGGCTGTCGTCCCTCCGATGATCCGCTTTTGAGCCACAAGCTTTTGTACCCCACACTCTGCAATATAAATTATCCATAATTTCAATGTTAAACGTACTATACAATTTTTCATATACACCCTCAAACGAGGAAATGATTTTGTCCAACAGTTTCAGCCCATATTAAGAATTTTCCCTTTGACAAAAAAATAAATTGTTGACCGTCGTAAGACAATTCGCAAAAATATAGACTGAAAATCGTGGACAATAATCAGACTTCCTTCATTTTATAAAAAAAGTTTTAATGGGTGGACACATACCCACGTCATAGTCAGACACAGAAATGTCATTATTTTCTATATGCATATCCTTTCTCAAAGCTTGAATCATATTAGCTGCTGTCGCTACAGAAGGAGTAAACGTGGATCCGGAAGACGAGAGTAAAGCTCTGGAAATCAAAAAAGAAAAGATACATATTAACTTTTTAAACTAATTTGTCCCTACTTGAAACTTAATTACATTTATTTTCTTTTGGGAGTAGAATTTGTAATTTTCAAAATAACAAATTAGCTGTCATTTCCCCTTGTGTGCACTTTGTAAATTAAAGTGAAAACTACACACTCATAAGCATAGCTAATTACAAATTGTCAAGCATTCGCACACACTCTCATATATACGGAAATGAATTCATTTAATATGTACAAGTTTTATTTTTTTACAAGAAAAAAAGATTGTTGGAAAGTACCCATTATTGCAGCCAGATCTTGTGAGCCAACAAAGTAGAGCTAAGGGGCATCCACTGCCAGGGCAAGCTCGTCCTGTTTGAAAAACTCTAGGAAATATTCTTGGAAGAAATAAAGAAGTATTCTCTCTATAGCCTGTCACACCGTGATCAAAGAGAGAAACAAAAAAAACATGCTCATTAACAATTTTGTCTCCATTTTTGAAATATGGGTTAATATATACTGTACTACACTAATTACACAAACACATATACATTATTCCTCATACACAATTCCGACTGCCATTGCTTTACGAACCATAATAAAGTTTCTCTTACATAAGGAAGTAGACATTATACTCATTGATGGTGTGTGTGTGTAGTAAGAGCTAAAACTAGTTTTAAAATACAGGCTTTATCCTCAACTTGTCTCACTACACAGGAAGACAAGATGCATGTAAAAATGCATACAAGCCACACACACACAGAGGAG
Organism: Pygmarrhopalites habei; assembly: GCA_009870185.1. Lineage (NCBI taxonomy): Eukaryota > Metazoa > Arthropoda > Collembola > Symphypleona > Arrhopalitidae > Pygmarrhopalites > Pygmarrhopalites habei. Next base: position 27,870 of record WJFB01000513.1, read on the forward strand.
GAGGAGAGAAAAACGTGCAATGACATCACGTCATTTAAATGCAAGGGACACATAATACACAAATCGTACAAATAGTAAATACACACACACACATTCAAGGAAAATGAGAGTCACGAGGGCGAGGAGAATGGAAATGAAAAAGTGAGATAAAATTAGGATCAAATTGAGTTAAAATTTGGTTTAGATGACTATGTGGGATTTTGATTGTCATTAAAATAGAAAGTGTAACTACTGTCCAGTTGGAATGTGACTCTTCTTGAAACACATAGTAGGAAACGACGCGTGTGTATGTGAACTGATTCTAAAAAAATGTCTCTCTATGTCCCCGTAAAACTACACATTAAGAATTAAGATGATATTTGAGAAGTAAAAGTGTACCGTATTGATTGGAGGGTCCGACGACAAGCCAAGAATGAGAGATACTGAAAATCCCCACCAAGAAGATGACGAGTGGATACCTCATGTTCCACTGGTGGTCGTCCTCGTCGTCCTTGGTTGCTTGAGTCTATCAATGTTTGTTGTTGTTCTTGTTGCGGGTGGGTAGTTCAACTCTACTTTATGTTGTTCTTGTGGTCTTTACGGTCGTTGGAAAGTGAAAAGGGAGATTCAATACCACACCTCCTCCTCCTAATTGTCCGCTTTTTACCGTGATGATGATGATGTGTCAGACTGGAGCGTCGGAACGCTTCAACTGTGAAACAAAAGTGAAATAAATATCAACATTATGAGAGAGTCCACACACACACAGTCCCCTCTCCCTCATCCTCCTCCTCTTCACGACGACACGATTCATTTACTTCTATAGATAGTTGAATACCGTACGGTCCGTGGCTGTCAACCAACTTCACCTCACTCTATCCTGTCTACATTATGACAGACTCTCGTCGTCGTCGTCGTCACTTTTCTCAAATTACACTCTCCCTACCTCCTCCCATCCTTCCCCACAAAACTATCAAATCCACAATGAAAGAAAATCCAACTTTTGTTCCAAACTCCCACTCACAATTACATCCTCACAAGAATCCACATCATTCTTTTGTGTACGCTGCATTGTACATACACAAAGGAGGCCTGTGTCTTGTCTTGTATTAATCTATATGGTATAAGTATAGCATTCAACTATGACAAAAGTTTGAGATGCACTCAACTTTGTCTCGTACCATCTACCATCGTTGATTTAGTATCGGTCGAGTAACTGTCTTCTCTTTTAATCCTACCTCTCTTTACACTGTCTCTTGTATTTGTGAGTGTGTGTGGGACACGTTCGTCACTGTAACAATCACAATCAGATGCATCCACACTTTTAAATTTAGTCTTCAATCTAGGTGAAAAGTCAACTAGTCCATGCAGTGATGACAACAGAGTGCAATTCCGCATCTATTCATCCAGAGAAACTTTTCTCTCCCTCTCTCTCTCTTCTAGAAATGTATCATACAAAATGTACATATCTAATCCAAACATCGTACACGTAGTACATCTTCACTTAATTGTCATCATCTCTTCAATCAATACGAACGTTTCATCTCTAAACTGACGATGCTGTGACTGTTGACTGTTGTCTCTAAACGTCATCACGTGAGCTTGTCATCAGTTTTTACTTTCAATCGTTACAATCCAAACTTCATTTGACAGATACGTTCAACTTGAAAATTCTCTCTCTCTCTCTCTCTCTCACACACGCTCTCTCTACCTCTCTTTGAGAAGAAAAATATATTGCAGAGTTGAGAGTGTAGCCAAAGAAAATTTGATATGAAAATCATTGCACACAGATGTAAACTAGTTTTCAACACCATAGACATTAGTCTGAACAACACTGACATACACACATGAATTTCTTACAAGTATCATGAGAAGAGAGAGAGAAAGAAAGAAAAAAAGGCAATAAAATATAGCATGATGGACTGTGTAGAGTTTTCGTTTTTTTAAAAAAACTAATAAATATATAAACCATCAGCTGAGGAAAGGAACAATGACCATCTTACTCGACCTTTACCTTTCTACCTATATATCGACATTTGACATTGACACACACACACTCAGAGAGAGAGAGAAGAGAGAAAAGTGGTAATACAGTGGGTGGTGTATTGGCCATCTCCATACTGGATTGCATCCACTATGCAGAATGGTTCAGAGTTTGTCGTCTCACTTGGCACTTGCCCATAATTAAGATTCTATCTTTTTAACAATTTTAACAACAGCAGTTAATCAACCCTATCAATCTTCCTTAAATTTCAAACATTTTCCCTCTCTTCTCTTCATCTTCTTCTCATTCTACTCTCCTTCATTCATCGACTCATTGACCATTTCGATTTTTTCGTCGACACTGAATTTATAATGAAATTTTACTTTACATGATGGAAAATATTATAATAGGAAGCAAGTTTTACTTTTGTTTGCAAAAAACAAAATATTTTTTTTGTCTCCAATCTGCCTGTCTGGCTGTGTGTGTGGGGACTAACCTTTAACAAAAAGTTAATGTTGATCTTGACCACTTTCAATGAGAGGGGAAAAGATGGTGTGTACTAAACTCTCATATAATAACATGATCGTTAATATGGTATCCCGCGGATTTCACTATTTCATTACAACCAAAAGTGAAGGATTATAATAATAATATGTATGACCAACACACATAAACACTTCCTCCATTATATGACTGTCTATATCCTAACGACACTACACCGGTGCAATTAATGAAACTTCTCTCTCTCTCTCTCAGTAGGAATAGGGATAGTATAGCACCCAAGTAACTGGTTATCAAGTTTATACCATCCCCTCCACACAGACACACACACACTACTGTCTCTATCCAAGGTTGAGGAAAATGAAAGAGAAAACAAGGAGTAGGGAAAAATCTTGCAAAAATCCATTATATCTCGTTCCTCCTCTCTCAAGTTACAACATGTACATGTAAGTTAGTATATCTTGATCTGTGTGTCAGTGTGTGTGAGTGTGTGTGTTATTTACAACAACAAGAAATTCACGCACACAAACGATTATGCTAACACAATATTCTTGTACTGCAGCTTGTCTTTTTGGTCTTGCCAAAACCTATCATTATCAAAAATGCGTCCAGCATCTGCATCCACATCATCATCCTTCCAACCTTCCCCTCCTCATTAGTCCGATTAAATTAATATAAATTAGCATAGTGAAAAATTGAGCCTCACGGCTCCACATTTTTACTCAAGTATATAAAACTGTATAATATATTATAGTGGAATGATTAGAGATGAGGGGGGAAGGGAAATGTCTACTCGAGTCGAGTTATACATTTTTTATGAACATCTTAATGGAGCCATTATTTTGTCACTAAAGCAACCTCCCTCCACTTTTTTTTTATCCTCACTCTGTTCTATTTACTCTTTTTCCAAATGACACCTTCCATGTCAATGAACTTCAACTAGAATGAATGATACGAAGGAATTCAGAAATCCTTTTTCACAAAATGAGAAAAATATATTGTCACGAATCGTGAAATGGATTTCTCCCATCTTTATAATTGGCCCTAATTTTCTTTGTTAACATGATACAATTTATTTTTAAATGATACAATTTAGATTAAATCCCACTCACCGGTAAATTGAGATGAAATTTTGTGATTTAAATTTGATCTATCAAAAATAATTATTTTCACCAACACTTCTGTTTACAAAAACTCTTCCCCATTTCTCCAAGTTGGCACAGTTGAAGTGAAACTGCGGACAACTGAAAAAATACTGATCCTTTTTGAATATTTTAATGATGGATTGACTATTATGTTGAGACTCCCAAAAATTCTTCTCCTGGAATTCCACACACCGCACAACATGAACACACTTTTTTAAATAATATTTAAACTTAATAAAGAGAAAGAGAGATCAATGGGGTGAGGACGGCGAGAGTTGACGACGAACACTTGCCATCCCAATATCTGAGAGGTCAGAGCACACAACACAACACACACGAAAAACAACAATAATATTATGTATACTTTTTCTTCAAAAAATTGTCACAAAAGTTTCACTGAATTAAAATGCTCCAAGAGATGTGAGTGTGTGTGGAAGAAAACTTGAAGGAACTTGTACAATGTGTGGAGTAGAAAGGAAAAGACGATGTGAGGGATACAAGAGCCAAGATCTTTTAAGAGGCTTGACTGACGAGTAGTCGGAAAGTGAGAGTGAGCGTGTGGAAGGTAGACGAAGGACTGTGTACAAAGTTTGTTGATTCAGAATAAAAGTTAAATGTAATCAGAGAGAGACAGTGAAAGAGAGAGAGGCGTTTGAGAAGGAACATGAGGTAGTTACCGTTTCTTCGTCCTTTTCCTTACACAATTTACTCTCCACACACACACACACCCTGTACATTTTTCTCCTCTTTGTGAATCATGCAATGACACGTGCTTACATGTGACTGCTTCTGTCTTGTGATTTTCTCAACAAAACCCACAGGACACACACAGGGAGAGAGAGAGCTCCTGTAAAAGTGTCTTTCCCTTCAAAATTACAGAAAGTCTTTGAATTGGTTGTAAATTTTAGTTTAATTACAAATTGGAAAGGAAAGGAGAAGGGATTTTAACAAATACGATCAATTATTCCAATAATTGCGGTTTAAAAAAAAATGGAGACTGAAAATTTAATGATGTTGAGTACAGTAACATACATACAGTTGGGATTACAAATGGGAAATTATAAAATTTGGGAAATCGGAAAATATAATCTGTCTATTATGGCTTAATAATGTAACCATTTTATATGATGTTACAATAAAATTACAGACATATTTAGTAGGATTGCATGGGCAACCAGAAGAGGAGAAAGATTATTTGGATGAACTAAACGGGAGTAACATAAAATTACAGTCATCATGATACTTACACATGTAATAAAGACAAGAAATTTCCTTCAATTTTCTGCTCTTCAACAAAAGATAGAGAGAACTAAAGTTTACAAATTTAGGATCATGACTCTTGGATTAGGAGCAAGTGAAGTGAAGGGGGTACCTTGTTATATCTGTACAGTCAACAATGGATTGTTGCACAGTTTTGAGTTACGACGTACGGATATAAAATTTGTTAAGAAAATTGAGATAGAGAATCTCTTTTTTTTAATTTTCAAGAGTATGTATTTATTAATACCACTACTAATTATTATACACAGAAGAGGAGAAGAGAGAGAGAGAGAGATGATGATGGAAGCAAAATGGGGGGAAAAAACTTTCGCTGTCAGTTTTAGTAAAAAGTTGGAAGTTGTAATACTTACGTGTGAGTGTGTGTGTGTGTATTGTTAGCACAGTTGAGAAGTGATGGATTGTGTATTATGTTATGTACATAATAGAATGGAGGAAAAATTAGTTTTTTTAAAAAAATAAAATAGCCTCTCTCATTACATCCATTACAGCTTCAATGAATTTTGTTGAGTAGAACAAAAATTGTTTGTAATACTCTTCATTGGCCTGTATAACATATATATATATATACATTATAAACACACGTATAAGTGTGTAGCAGAGTCTTTTTGGCAACTTAAATCTGCACAGAGAGTTAATGACCCACGTTTTATACACACGTATTGTACTGTACATACTACACACACAAAGAAAGAGAGAGAGAGACGGTCGTTATCATATTAAAAAAAAGATAAAAGATGCATGAACCGCAACTACATGTTCTGTGTGACAACTGTACCGTGGACTGAATCATTGTAATGTGATATCTATGTATGTAACATAATGGATAATTTCTCAGTGTGTTAACTACAATGGTAGCAGCTAAATTTCAAAGTCCTACTCACCCAAAACCCACGCATTCACACCCCAGCCTAAAAAAGTACACTAATAGGAAAGGGGAATATTTTAAGGAATTGTATCAGAATCATAACTCTGAACTCGAGATTTTCAAAGTTGTGAGAATACGCAATTTATTCTTTTTCAGAATATCTGACAATGAATACCATTCCCACAAGTGTATGTATTACTATTAGTATGTATGTGTGAGTTCTTTCCCATTTCCTTGCATTAAAAAATATTGACTCTCTCATTTCACATGTGCATTTAATTCCAACATTCCATTGAATTCCTTTATACGTAATCTCTGAAGAGTGAGAAAGAGAGAGGAAGGAGGAGAGAGAAGGAGACAGAAAAAAATCCTTATTTCATGCACTTTTACCTTTTTTTTCCTTCTAAAATATCATAACCATTTACCCAGCCAGACACACACACACACAAACGACTTTGTTAGTGTAAACGGTCCATCTCAAAGTATATGGGAAAAGAAAGCAAAAGTGAACTCAACTACTTAGTATAATCATAATGATGATGTTATATTATGTACTCGTAAATAAAGTGTAAACGAATTTTTTTTCTTCTACCTCCTTTTACCCACTACGACCATTACCATTTACAATCAAAGAGAAGAAGAGAAGGAGGAACAATATTGGTTTGGGAATGGAAGGAAATCATGGGAATTGTACATAATTTAACGTTCTCAGAGTGCCGTATAATATCACAATTATTGAAGTATGAAATAGAAATTTTAAAGTATTTTTTGCTCATCACTATATAATTTGTGGAGAGGCAGAGAGACACACAAATGAGAGAGAGAGATTTGAATAGTTACGATGACCACACAAGATAACTTGTCTCTCTTTTGGTATGACTCTGAAATGGAGATTTCAATAAAAGTGAGCATGACCAGTGGATAGGTAATTATTCCACACACACATACACACACACAACAACACCTCCTCCTCCTTCCGTTTGTCTTGTGGACGAGGAGGAAGTCGAGAGTTAAAAGAAAGGCATTTTACACATTTTAATGGCGCTGCATGAAAATAAGTGCACAGTGCATATAAAAGATAATATACATTACTATATATTGTATTATGGAGAGAGAGAGGAGGAGGAGGAGGGGACAATAAATACCTGTCAATTATTATTGTATATTTTTGTATCATAATCCCATATAATGGATGGACATTAAAAAGTGCAAGTCGGGGAGAATGAACTTTCCAATTATCAATTTAATGGATTTAAACAGTCTTCGGGGGGAGGGTAATAAAAACGTCAAGCTAATTAGTGTGTGTACAAGTACGATCACACACACGTACACAGACAAACATACAAGACAAATGTAAATTCAGTGGAGAGGGGACAAGGGATGAGGAGTCATGCAATGCGATGAGGAGGATGAGTTTACATAGCATGATTTTTATTTGATGCGGCTCCTCTCCTCTCTTCCCTCTTGATGATAATTTGGATGATGATGATGATAAGAGTGAAAATTAAACCTTCATTTGTTTTCCTAAAAGACACTTATTATCCCCTCTCCTCTAGAGGAACTCCTCTCTCTCCTCATTTTTATCTTAATGGAGTATTAAAACAACAAAAATTAGATTTATTAACTCAGTTTTCACTTCATTAAGAGAATTAGTGGTAGTAATAAAAAAGTGGACGGAGAATGTAAACAAGAGTGAGTACAACAATGTTAGTCTACATGTGTATGCACTCGTATGAACCATAAATCCTGATGTACGCACAGGAACAATAACAACAACAACGAAAATAAGAGATGGAGAGAGAAAGATGGCATAAAAGTCGTTTGTAATTAATGATTTAAATAATTTTTCCTGTCACATTCGGTCACAGGGAAATGAATTCATCTCGTGTATGTAAATGTCAGATCAGAGAGTATGTCATTCTCATTTTCTGAGTGAGATTACTTAAAAATATGACAAGAAAGTGTGTGAGGGGTTGGGCTGACAGGGATAAATACACACAGAGACACACAAGAGAAGTGTAGGTTACGCTATTAATACTCAAATAATAAATTGATAAAGAGTTGAATGTAAATGGAGTGAATGAAAAAAATACGGCGAGTGTGAGTGTGTAGGCTATGCTGAGACAATGACAATTACACAGATGGAAGGTCAAGTGTAAGGGAATTTCTAACTCTAATGTCTTATAGACAAGGTTTCATTGAACTCTATTGTGAGGTTATGTGTGTGGTTGTTATTTCTATTGTTCTATTCTTTTCCTCGTGCATTTGACCGAAGAGACGAGACAAAAACTCGTGTGTCGTGATAATATGAAAGGGGACTTTCTTTAATGGTCTCTCCCTTTTATAAATATAGTGACTCATGATGAGACAAGAGTCTCTCTCTCTCAGGATTCCTCTTTGACTATGCTACACACGCAGGGTAAATTCACAAGTCGAGCAACGTAATTATGATTTTTGATTTGATTATGGTCAAAATGATATGGACGGCAAAAAGGTGACGTGCCATCAACTGCACAGTTGGAACCGGTTCACCGTGTCTCACATTTAATATTATTATTTGTGAAAATAGAGGTTACTGTTTCAAACACACACACACACAAACACTTCTACTGTCATTTTGTAATGTTTATTGTGGGGTACAGAAAAAAGGAACATTTTATTATTTTTGGTTCCACATCATGATTTACTCTCTTTCTCTTCTCTCTCAATGATCATCTTAAAAGAGTCTGAGAATTTTGTAACGACTCCCCCTCTCCCTCACTTTCTTAAATAATCCTTACTACTGTCTTAAGTAATAGATTAACATCTTGACATCCTGAGCACATTGGACTCATCAGGACAGGATGGGAACATTGTACAAATTTATTTTTTATATACACAAAAAGTAATCCTTCATCTTCTCTCTTTTTATTCTCTGTCTCTCTCTCTCTCCTGTCTGCTTTCATTTCATCACTCAAAATTTTTATGTGATTGTGTGACTTTGTGTGTGTGGGCAGAGTAATAGAGTAATACCCCTCAGTTCAGTTGTGGTTAATTCCTTTCTACTATTTTTCCCTTTATTTGTTTTTAACGTGATTCTGTCATTACCCCTCACGACTTTGTGTGTCTGTGGTGAAAATGACTTGTTACGAAGGGAAAAGAGACAGATTTTCACAAAATAAAAGATTTCCATTATTACACTAGCTGTCATTGAGTTGGAGGATCTATTTTTTACTCTCTTCCTATTATGTCCTGATGTCACGAATCCCCCATACCCACATGTAGACACTTGAGACTGTAATTATCACAAAAGAAATTGGAGAGAGAATTCATCTTGACAATGTACACAATGTGTACAGGTACGTATGTTGTACGTGTGTGTGTAAAAGAGGACGTTAGAAATTTATATAAATGTATATCATTATGTAAATTTTGATTTTCTAACAAACTCCATATCTATCCATCTGTGTACGAATGAAGTATGTAAAGGAGTGTGAACAATGCTAATATTATGTTTTTAAAAAAAAGTCCTTTTCTTTTCACTTGTGGCACTCTCCTTCATAATATTTACTTTTCTTCCCTGTCCTCTACACATTGTACAACAGCTTACCTTACCTCCATCCAATTCTGGCTACAGTCCGTATAACAAGTATTTAAGTCAGGAGTCAATTGACTATTTTTTTGGCGAACAGAGATTTGTAATGTCAATGTTGACATGCGATGAACCAAGTCAATACACACACACACACACAGACAACCACATGTTGACTCAGGACTCAAGACTTTCTATTTAAAGGTTAGTTATACAAATTCTAGTTTGACGTGCAAAACATACTGAAGAGAAGAGAAGATGAAGGAGAGAATCAAGTTTGGACTTGCCATTTGTCCATTAATATACATACTTGTGTTGTATGTACTCTTGTATTATTCATATGTAGAAAGGAAGGAAGGAGGAGGGAAAAGTAAAAAGAGTTTTTTTCCCTTTCGTTTTCATTTTTGTCAACGTCATACATTGGACGTGAACAAACATTGAGAGAGATGAAGTTCCATTCCCAACCTTCCCCTCTACTCGTCTACTACTGTATACTATCATCTGTCCATCTGAGGAAAGTAAATATTGGTAAGATTCCTTTACAAGGAATTTGAAACATTCCAAAATACAATCCTCTCGTCTTCTCCCTCTCTTTTGTTATTAGATCTGGATTTGTTCAAATTAAAATAATAAAACCAGTTGAGCTGCTTCTCTCTGATGTATGGGAAGAACTTCCAAAGAGTAGAAAAGCTCTCTCCATCTTTCTCTCATCTCTATTATAAGATTGTAGTAGTTACTGACTAAATTGGAAAAAATTATTGATGACCCCTACCCAACTTGCAAGCCTACAGGCTGTAACAGAGTCTTCTCTCCTTGCTAGGAGCAAGGCAAGGAGAAAAACAAAAGTGAGTGAAATATTAGGTGATGACTAAATAATCTTTTTTGAACACAACCTTTTATAAAATCCAAATTATTCATCTTCAATTTCATCCATAGGGGCTGTGAAGAAGGATGAGAGAGAAGAAGAGGAGGAGGAGGGGAAGATGATGGAAAAAATTGAGCAATTAGATTGAACAGAGAGAGGAAGAACATGTTGCACACACACACAGTCCTGTTTTTTCCCTCTCTCAAAGTTAAACTTATGGAAAATAGGTGAATGAAATTTTTACCATACTTACACGCCACTCACTCGTCGTCCTTTATTCGACTCATGAAGATTTGTCTTTTGAGGATGATATACATTATGCATGTAAGAGTTTATAGAAGGTAATGTCGTAGGCAGATTATTGTAGTTTTGTGCGAGTGAGTGGTGTTGGCATGTGCAGAACACGAATAATAACATCTCTCCTCTACTTATATTAGCATATATATACAACACACACATACTGTACATCATGTGATGTGTGTGTGTGAGTTAGTGAGTGTGGAGAAGAATTAAAGCATTGATACTTGTGTGTGTGTGTGTTGTGTGTGAATCGATATAGTATGGTAGTAGTTGTCTACACATTGAATACAATAAAAAAACTCTAAATAGGGTCATTGAGAAAGTAAAAGACGAGCCGGTTTCCTCCTTCTCTCTCTCTCTCTTAAAAAGTCCTCTCTCATCACCCCCCGATCCAACAACATTGTACACACACACATACACAGATCTGTGTGTGTCTGTCCTTTTTGCCGTTTTCTTCATTAAATTTACGCTCATACTAATTCACTTTCTGCTACCTTGCAGTATATTATATATTTTTTTGTGGAAAAAGTAAGAAAATTTCTTCTCTCTCTCGCTCAACACTTTCAATGATGAAAGAAGTGGAGGATGGTAGAAATAATATAATTATATGAAATGCAATTCAGCAAAACTGAAATTTGGAAAAACTGAAAGACATAAATCTGGGGAAGATCACATATTCTGAACTAATTCAAGTTCAGCGAAACAGACGGAGAGAGAGAGAGAGAGAAGGGAGAATGTGACTTTTGGACAGATTGGCAAGATTTTATCAAAAAAAGGAATTTATTGCCCGCTACCCTTCGCCACTAAGTACAGGTCAAATGATTTGTACCTGTAGTTTGCTCACTTTCCTACAATACAATACAGTACAAGTACAGGAAGGATGAGGACGAAGGACAGACAGAGAAGAAGAAGAAGAGAGAGAGAAGATTTTAAACAAATTCGCGAGTTTGGTTGCAGTTTAACTTGTTTTTATTCAAACGTCATATAAATTGTGTGTAATTTATTGATCCTAAACTTCTCCCCCGCCCCTCAGCATGCCAAATGTCTATGATGAGTAAAAGTCAATTCAGTCCCTCCTCCTCATCTTCTCCTCTTCTTGACTCTGTCTCTCGTGTTTTCAAATAAAAGGAAGAAGAAGGAGGGGAAAAAAAGTTTATTGAAATCTTTTCTTTTCTGGCTTTCTTGTCATTGTCCTCTACACACTCACACACTCCACTGCACTACAGTACGAATATTTTGTACTCTGGTCCTTTGTTAATGTTGTCAATTAATAGGGCAAAAGAGTATAATATAATAATATTATGGTGTGAAAACATGGAGTCAATTGATATACTAGACATCTCTCAAGTCTTCATAATGATGAGTCCAACAACTTCTCTTTCTATCTCTCTCTCTCTCTCTGTCTGCCCCCCTCTCTCTCTCTTAGTGAGAGTGTGTGTGTCTCTTGTCTAATGAAAGTAAGAACTTGTAGTTAGTTGGAACTCGATTTATGTGATTGACGTTAAGTCAAAAGGAAAAGTCTGAAGGTAAAGTTTAACAAACTAATTCAAATTTGGTAATTCAACATGAGTGTACGTATACCAAGTCCAATTCTACACAAACAAAAACAATCACACACACGTATACACAAAAGGTGAAGTCCTACGTGTGTATTGTTCTCAATTTGTTATCATACAGTAGAAACATTTGCAAAATAAGAATGTGTGGTTGAAATTAACTATTATAATTGTATATAACACGTTTGCATTCTCTTGGACATTGACTCCTTATAATAAGGTTAAAAAATTATAACAGCAACTCTTTTGATTATCAGTGAGAATTTTTTGATATCACTGATGATAAGACTGATAAAATATTTCTTCAAACGTTCCATCAAATGAACTTTTTGTCAGATTAATTTATGCATGCTCTAAGCTAAAATAAGTAAATAACCTTGGCTGCAATTTGAAACACCTTTTTACTCAACTGAGTCATTAGCTAATTTTAGGATTTGCGAAAACCCTTGAAATTAATTCATAAAATTAGTTATTTTTTCAACTCAATTCAATTACAACTTACATTGTACCACACCATTTTTTAATTTTTTGAAATTGGATAATTTACACAAGACAAAATTAGGAAATTATAGAAACGGATAAAAATGTCACTCACATTTTAATGGATCCAGTTTGATTTAAAAAATTCATTTAAATATTTTTCTGTAATGATTTTGACAAATCTTCACAGTCAACCAAACTTTTTTTTTGTAAAACAGTTCTCATAATATTTTAACTTGAGTACTTGATTGCACTGATCATTAAATTTTGTTACTGGAGAGGAGTACTTTTTCTTAAAAATCCCCGTCTTTCTCCGTTGTCGTACATGCACAATTTTAATAAATGTCACTCCAATCCAAATTCAGAGGATCCACATGACAATACAATTTGTAGTAAAATCCCTCTTTTTCCTTACACACTCTCACTCACTCCAAACGAAAACTTTTACAAATATCCCCAGTCACAATTTCCACACATGACGATGAACTTTTTCTCAGAAAAAACAACAAACCAAGGAGGCAGTAAAAGACACTTGGAGAGGAGGGGGATGAAAAGAGAAGAGGGAAGGGAGGAGGAGGAGGGATACACACACACAAGGCACAAATATTGTCAACGTTGTGTTGTTGTTGATTTGATTGTAGTAGTTGAAGAGGAGAGGAAGGAAGAAGAAGAGGAGGACATGGATTTATGATGAAAAGAAAGAAAAGATGCCAAAATGAATTTTTTGACGTGTGAAAGGAAGGAGAGGAAGAAGAAGATTTTTGCTTCCGCTCACGCTCACACACAATTCACAAATCTTAAATGAAGTATTCAACTTGATACTCCACTGATGTACTTGACCTTTAATTCTTCAACACCTTAACAAGCCCTCTGGTACGGTACGCTATGGAATAATCTCTCTTGTTGTTGTTGTTCTGTTGTGTTGGAGTGAGTGTCCATTCGTACTCCCTATAATAATCAACACTCGACAACACAAAACTTTTTTCAAGGAGCCAAAAAAGCTAGACAGTAGTTGGCTGTCCCCTGTGTGTGTCTTTTCTCTCTCTCTATCTTCAAAATAATATAATGTCTTCCACACACACTGCTAACACAATGCTCATGGAGGTAATAGTAAGTGGAAACAAGATGTACCAAAGATACACACAACAACACACAATACAGATACAATACACACACACACAACAAGAAGGGAGAGAGAGAAAACACTTTTAAACATCCAAAACATCTTCTTCCTTCCCCAATTGCTCTTCTTCATTCACTTTTTCTCTCTATATCTCTTTATCTTGTGTGTGTCTGTGTCTTCCACCTTTCACATTTCCCTTAGCCTTGTCTCTCTCTATCATTCTTTTGCATGGCTTGAGGACACATTTTTTTCTCAACTCGTCAGTCTCAAATTTTTTGATTAAGCGATTGGATTGAATATCGAATTTCTCTCGTCTCGAGCATGTTAATCCATTCTAATTAAACCATGTTCATATATTTTGAAAACTATTTAACTATTTCCTCTTCAGAAATTGTTATTGTTTCATATGGGATGGGGAAACAAAGAGTGTCAAAAGACGATATTTAATACGCCTTTATTATTTTTATTAAGGGAATGATGATGCACATTCGATTTTTTGATGTTGCAAATTTAGAAAAATTCTGTGACTCTCGTCACCTCTGAAATTTCACTGACTCATGCAATTTTAATTCTGTGTCGTATGTTTCGGAATCCTCATTGTGTCACATGGTGTGTGACTCTCGTATGTCATGTGTCAACTTTTCCCGTCTACATCATTTCCGTCATCAATTTGACTACTGTATTAAATTTTGTCTTCCTCCAGTAAATCAGGATTAAATAGTGTGAACAATAATTGTAAGAAAGACATTTTGCATACACAATCCAACAAGATGACAATAAATTGTATTATTAATTGAAATTCATTTGAAATGAAAAATTTTGACATATGAATTGCGTCAAAGGTATCAGAGTATAAAAGTTTCACAATGTAGATGTCAATCTAAATTAAATATGATATGTGTATATTTTAAAAACTGATCCCAATTAAAATCATGGATGACATTTAGCAAATTTTGTCCTTTTGTCTTGTCCAAGTTAAGCGAATTGAGAAAGAAATGCAATGCTCGGGAAATATAATAAGGAACAGTGTCTGTACCTTTGGTACAAAAAACATTATAGTACATTGTTATGATGTGCAACTGTCAATTTTTTCCTTCTTCTTCTGATCCTCATCCTGAGCACAAGCAAAAACAACAAACACACAACCCAACTTTCCATTATAACTAATGCATTTCTGTTCAGGAGGACAAAAAGATGAGGACGAAGCTGAGGGGGGTGGATTGTGTTTAAAGGGAGAAATGAAATGAGAAGGAGGAGAGAGAGAGAAAAAAGAAGAATTTTTTTGATGAACAAGAAGAGCATTAGCATTCTTTGCGGCAACTCTTACTCTTTTCGTTATTATTATTACGGTGGAGGGGAATGGAGAGGGGAGTAAATGAACAATACTCTTGCATTGCAGAAGAAGATGAAGAGAATCTGTGGAAGATTGAAAGGAAAATTGTCATGGAATCCTTTTGAACAGCAGGCTAATATAGAGTAGAAGAGAGGAGACAGAAAGAGGGGGAAATGCACTGTGTGCACATTATCATATTATTTTGCACAGCATCCCCTCCTCTCTCTCTCTCTTCTGTGTTTTGTGCATTGACTTTGCAGCCGTCCTCTCGTCTATTTGGCAAAAGGCTTCTTCTTCTCAACTGCAGTAGTAGAAGTAAGTAGTAGCGTTACACACATGTTCATACACAACAATGCAATGGTAGGTTAGCTTTACTTTTTTGCACGTTCGTTTTTCATAACCTAGATTCTGTGTCACTTCTTCACCTACTCTCTCACGAAAGTCTTCTCTCTCCTTCTTCATGACTTCATTGGGAATGCAATTGGCAGTGAGTATCTACATGTGATACAAATAATATAAAGAATATACACCTTTGTGAGTTTGTAAGGGGTTTGTGTCAGTGTTTTGTAAATTAAAGAGCGGTTCTTCCCCTTCCTCCCTTCCTTGCTTTTACACACACATAAAGTTTTACTGGGGCTCATTTGTAAACTTCAATGATTTAATAGCTAATTCCTAATTCCAGTCACTCTTTTTATAATGACAGATTAAAACAGATTATTCTACCTCCGAGCTATCATCTTGCAGAGTATGGAGTACGTGTGTTGTGGATCTGTGTATGTGTGCGTGTGTGGAAAAAGGATTTAGTTAGATGAAGCCATCTTTACGTGGTGTGAAATGTAGGGGTATTATAGCCATTTAACTACTAGTAAGTGAGAAGGAGATACAAGGAGCTGAAAAAATGGAGAGAGAGAGAGACTCGTGTGTCGGTGTGTGTTTGTGTACGTTTTTATAAAGACTTAATTACAATTTAGAATTCACAGATGACATTCGTATGCAAAATTAAACGATTTTTTTGCACATATGTTCCTTTGAGACTCTCTTCTTTCTCTCTCTCTCATACGTGAAGAGGAGTGTGTAGCATGTGTGTATGGAGGAAGTAAAATAGTTTTTTAAATGATGAGATTGTGGAACTAATTGTGTCGTTACAATGGTCAGAAGAGAGTGTTTGTTTTCTCCCTTCTCCCTCCCCTCCTCCTCCTTTATCTGGCTGTCTCTTCAAAAAAACTAAAAACTTGCATTGAAATTGATACAATGCAACTATTATAAATGCTAATTGTACTCCTCTGTGTGCGAAGGGACCGACGGATTATGTTCAAGTTGAAAAGTGAAAACAGAAAATTATTTTTTTTTATTTGAACATCATATAATAACAACTCCCTTTGAATGGTCGTCTTGATGATCGACACAAAAGTCATTTTTACACACACACTCTCACACATTTCTGAACAAAAGAAGTTGCAGTGTCAACAAAATGAAATCTCACACTCCTCTCTGTGTGTGTCTGGTGTGTGTGTGGACTGTGGAGGATTTATCAACTTCTCATGATCATGATCATCAGGAGAGTGGATTCAATTAGAATAATCTTTTTCCCTCCTTGTCAATAGAGAGATGCACACTGTACACACACACACACACACACACTGTGTCTGCACGTTTGCTGGCATCATGCCCTATTCAATTTAATTGCTGCAATAAAGATGTTCAATTCATCCAGTACAGTAGACTGTAGTTTAGTATGATGTGGAGAATACAAGAGACAATGTACAAGATTTGAAGGGAAAGAGGAGAAAAAAAGAATCCAAATTTTATTATTATTTATTGAGTGTGATCCACACAACAAAACACACACACTTTTGAGACTTGAATTGTCGACCACAATGTAAGTTCTTACCTGTGCTTGGCCCATTGTTTGGTCTTGAGGAGGGGAAACTTATTCAATTTGTGTGTGTGTGTATTTCAATGTCTATTTGTTTGTTCATTCTAAGCTGTAAGTTCTAGTCTAGTCTGTACAAGATAAAGGAGGAGGAGGATGGAAGGGGAAAAAAATTGGAGCAATTTTTAGTAGAAAAAGTGAAATTTTTTGGAGAGAGAACACAAGTAAATTCAAAAGAGGAGTCCTTGATTGGAAAGGGTAAAATGTGTGTGTGTGTGTGTCATGTCTTTCAGTCATTGAAGTTTAATGTACTTTATAATAATATAATAATCACTCTAGACTGTGAAGGTTGGTCCAAGTGCATAAATGTGTATTTTATTCTCTCCCCTTCTCTCTCTCTCTTTCTGCACTTTTTTCATGTTTCCATCGTGGAGTCGAGATGTCTGTAAAGAGAGGAGGAAGAGAAGAAGCTTTTAAGAATGAAATGACGTTGCCCGCATCACATCACGCAATGCCTCGGCATTGTCCTTATTTCCTTGAACAACAACTAAAATTTCCACTTTCATTGACAACGCATCGAGTCGAGAGAGAGAGAGAGAGAGAAAGAGGGGGGAGGACACACCAAAAGAAAGGGAAAAAAGGAAGGAAGGAAGGAAAAGAGAAAAAATTGAGGAAAAATGAAATTACACAGTTGTGTTACACACAGATGGACATGCATTTGATCGAAGCAATCAAATTTGTATAAAATTTTGGTACAACATTTTGGTGGTGGAGTGGAGGACCCCATAGAAGATCATTATTATGATTATAATTGGTGATCCTCATCATCATTATCATGGTTGGCTAGAGTTCACAATTCATTAATTTTTTGAGGTAGGTATTTCAATTTGGAGTCGTGAGCTTGAGGCGGTAAGAAATTTTAATGCTCACGGAGCTCCGTGTCTTCCTTCTCTCTGTGTGTGTCTGCCTGTGTGTGTGTGTCGTCAGTGCAGTAGAAATTAGTTGCTGTGTTGGTGTTCTTCTGTAGAAATTTTTGTTTCTAGCCAAAGTGTGGACAAACCACTTTTCAGCCAGTTTTTTGCATACAGTTTCCCTTTCACATAATAGACTTTGGGATTTTTAGAAATGGAAAAAAATCCATTAAAAATAATTTACAAGAGGGACGAATCAATATTGCACAGATCGTCTCACTGTCATTATCATCCTAATTTGACCTTCATTCTCACTTAATTCTCAAGTAGGAGAAAAGTTTGTCGAACTCCCATGCATATTCACTCACCCTCGCCTCCACTCATTGTAATACAAGTAGACACTGTACAAAAATTTGGATTTGACTGTAGACTGTGAAATTATTATTTTTTTGTAAAAATATACAAGACAGACGAGAAAACTCGACAATTTACGAGTCTGTTTCATACAACATATACATCCAAAATATGAATTGAGATTGAATGCTAGTTTCGTAAAAATATGTCAACGTATAAATTCATTTTTATTTCATCTTTAACATGCATTGTACGTGATACTTAAAGTTTAGAAAAAATCTTCACAGATCACAATACGAAAATATACAAAATATAACATAATACAATTATTTAATAATAATAATATATAAAAAAAATTCAATACACACACACAAACAAAAAACAACGGTGCAAGGGTTTCACGATAAAATTAATTAAAGAATCACACGATTTGAACCAACTATATATATATATATATATACTGGTTGTTTCCTTACACATCATCGTATATTTAATATATAGTGACAAACGATCGGTCCTAATATCCATATTTTTTTGATTTTCCCTTCTTCTCTTCCCTTCTCTTCTTTATTTCTTCTTCATATTCTGATCTTCCTCCTCCTCCAATGGCTGTCTCGTTGATCAACTCAACTAAACAAAATTTCTTGAAAATATAAACTCATTTCTTTTTTAAAAATATTATTTTGATGTCTTTTGACGTTCACCATCATCATCATTATAATGTTTTCTATTTTGCAAAATTTCTCACTACTAATACTCAAAAGCACAAAGACACAAATCCACCATAAAAAAATGCACAAGCCCATTTTTACAAAGGTTCTTCCTTCCCTTTGCAGTAAAATTTTTATAAAAATAGAAAGAAGGACCCATGGACAGGACTATTTTTAATTATGATTCTTATATTTGATCTATTTCTTGGAAAATATTACTACAATATGTAAAAACTACGGATTTCCCCCCAAATTTCACTATTCAGTACATTTACAAAAGTGAAAAGATGATGATGGTACGAACATATGTATAAAAAATTGTTTTTTAGTTTAGCAGTTGGAATCATGAAGGGTTATACTCTCTCTCTCAGTTTTTCGGTCACACTTACAAACACACTCGCGGTCAGTCGTCACAAATCACACAATTTTTAAACTACTACGTTATGGATGGCCACAGCTTTTTTTGGAGAGGAAAAAGTAGTTTCTGTATATACCAGAATGGAGTATATTATTATTATAGAGTATTGGAGACAAAACTACAAAATCCAAAAAAAAGCAAGAAGAGGACGGAGCACTCGTATAATTATGATTCATTTTGCCACAACCAAGTGAGAGAGAAAGAGAAAAAAAACGGACAAAAATTGCACACACAAACACACACACGTTCATCTTCAAAAGCTAAATACAAATAGCTTGACAGTTTGAAGTCATATATATAGTGTCACACACAAACAATCATCACATCACAACATTTATCATGACTGCCTTGTTTTCTTTTTTTGTGTTTCTCAATATTAAGCGAGCGTTTCAAGCTAACTTTTCACAAAAAATATTTATATATATGAAACAAGATTATCTACACTTTAAATATAATAGTCTTTCTCTTCAATCATCTATTTTTCTCTTCAATAATATAATTGTCTGTATTATTGTTTTTTTATTTGTAGTTCCAGTTCCTTCGGTATTTTGATGTTCATTCCTTTAATTGCTGCTGTTGTAGTTGTTGTTGGGTGGGACGACCAATAAAATAATAAATTACTAGTCGTTGTGTGTAAAATAATTGTCAATGATTCAGTCATCCATGTTTGTCACATCTTCTCTTCATTACATGAAATGAGTTGGTTTGGGGTCTCGGTTTCAGGATACATTTATTTATTATATATATTATTGACTCTTTTTCTTGCTAAAAAATTGTTGTCGCAACTTTAACAATGGCACAGAAACTTCACTTTTTGAGGGGGGAGACGGGAAAGGGGAGAAATAAAAAACTTGATAAGCATCATCTCAAAAAATGGGATTATCATGGAAATATTTTTTACCTTTTCTTCCAAAAGAATTTGGAGAAAAAAATAGTGAGAATTGATGGACATTTTTGTCATTATTGACTTGGCACTTTCTCCTCTATTTTGACGAACTGGGGGGAGGGATTTTTCTCCAAATATTTTCTGTACAAAAAAAATGGATGGAAGAATTACAAAATTTCTGTCTTGTATGGATCTCCTGTCTTGTTTTTTTGTCTGGTTAGAAGTTGACTCAATTCCCTGGGAATTTGGAAGAAAGGATTTACTGTATTTCCACTTCCCGAGAAGACTTGTCCATTTTTTAAAAAGGCGTGTGTGTGAAAAGAAAATCTTGACTCGTTTTTTTCTAAAAAATTCTGTCGAGAAGTAGTCGTAGTAAGGCAGCAATATTTCCGTCCTTCGTTCTTTTTAAGCAGTGTCGACATTTAACATTAAATTACAATTAGAGAGTTGACTTGACAAGGAAGACAAATACCATAGGTATGATATTTTTGAAAAGCATTTTTGATTTTCAAAAATTTTGCATATTTTTTCTTTAAAAAACAAGAGGATTAGGAAAGTCTAACAAAGCATGGAAGGGAACAAAGGAAAATAAAAAAAAAACGTTTTACAAAAAAGATGAACTTTTTTTGGGGAAAAACATGGGAAACGTCGTCAAGTTGCCTGTAATAAAAATAATATAATAAACATTAATATAATAGTGTTTAAATTATATGTTTTTTTTGTAAATTAATATCCTATTTATATTAATGTGTGTATAACTTATTGGAAAATTCTTCTTTCTTACGACTAATTTACACGCGTTTTTACGATATTTCTATATTTTGTGTTCTCCTTTGTCTTCCTCTGAGGGAAGATTTTGGTTTTTACTGGACGGGGGGAAGAGGACGACGACGAGAGAGTTAATATTCTTTTGTATCATTAATTATTCTCTTTTAGTAGTTCTCATCTTCTCTGTTGTTTTGTGTGGGGAGTGGACTGACGATGCGTTTCACAAAATTGTATATAAAATTATTATTTGCTATGTATAATATTTTATGAACTTAAATTACACATTTAATATTCTCTTAAAATTTAGCCATTAGCAGCGTAGGATATCCAATCCGAGGTGAAGGCAACCCTGTGATAAATCCCGGGTTGTTGACGTTGAGCACATGAATACCCGGCTGAGACAATGCCGATGAGGTACCATCTCCCTCCTTTCTGGAGCATCAAAGGACCACCTAAAAAATATAACAAGAATTATTAGTTTGTTCCGAATTAGAATTTTAAATTTGTCTGTTAATTGTAATTGTGGTTAATCCCAAGTACCAGAGTCCCCTTGACACGAATCCTTCCCCTGTGAAACAAGAAAAAAGAAGAAACCCACAATTTGTTAGTTTCAATCCCACAATTAAACCCACAATTATGTATATAAGTTGTATTTTAAAAATATTCATTTAATACCCCGTACTGGTAACCAGCACACATCATCTCATCGTAAATGATGACATTTATCCCTTTGCCTTTATGCCAACTCTCACACTCACGGGAGTGAATCACGGGCACATCCACTGCCTGTAGAGTCTTTGGCCGCAGTCGAGATCCTGTGAACAATGAGACAAATCGTCATAAATTCAAACTAAATCATAATCCGGCCTCTTTCAATTACACAGGTAAAGGAGGTTCTCTCCTTCAAAAAGATTTGTGTTGTCTTTGGTTGAATGAGTTTAATATGTACAAATCTTAATGTACAAACAGAAACAAAAACAATCCTAATATGATCATAACTTTAACGTTTGGAATGGAGTAGTCGCCGGGGGATCAAAAATTATTACCATCACTTTTTCAAAAAGAAAAAAAATAAAGGTTGTTGTGTTTCTAGGTCAAAAATGTATTATGTGATGTTATACTCTCTGAGTTGAGTTGGAGTATGTGGCTGACAATTTAGAGAAATGGACTGAGAGAAGACAAGGGAGAGGCGCCACTCTAAAATGTCTTTGCCAGTCTCAGTCAAGTTTGGTTAATGAGTCTATAACTTTTAATTTAGTCAAATTTCTCACAAGCTCAAATTAACCATTGCCTCATATGGTTCCAAGTGAAAATTAAAATTATTTTTTTCTTTCTCGTAATTACAACTTGAATGGCTCATTTGTCACTTTACAATACAAAGACGGGTGGCAAACTGAACAGTCATATTTTGACTGCAATTGAGAGCTTGCCACACACAGACAATTGTCCTGAAAATGTGACACTAAAGGAAATCATCAATAATTGGAGATGTGTACATGTTTCAAAATCAGAATATTTATTATTTAAAAATTAATTTACCAGCTTCGAGGGCTCCCCATCCGGTGGCCCAAGCATATTGTCCCTGAAAGTCGCTTCCCTTCTCAGGTAGACAGATAGGCCTGACATGTGGCAAGTAATCTATTTGCCTGTCCAGTCTTAAAACAGCCACATCGTAACGATCCGCCTGTAAAAAACATGCAATTTCCAATTATCTTTCCCATAAAAGTGGTCGTGTCAAGAAGAAATGAAGAGGTTCACATTTTAATTGGATTTTTCATAGATATATTGGAATCATAATTTTTTTGATACATTTGTTACTACATAGAGGAAGAAAGGACTGGAAAATTTGGTAAAAAGGAGAGAAAACGAATTTTTTGGTTTCTTGTTAGACATACCTGAGGCGTGAACTTAAAATGTGGATGTACTTTAATGTGAGTGACACCCACCGTCATGGGTGGATACGGTTCGGTATTTGAATTTAAAACGTAATCACCTAATGTGACTGCCACTTGGTAAGGTGTTGCTCTGAAAATTCATTAAAATCAGACAATTGAACTCCTCCAACAAGAATAAAACTCCTTCTACTACTCAAAACAGCAGACAAGACCTCCTTTCCTTTTTCCGCACAAATTCTTAACAAGTTGTCAAATCATTTCGCGTGTTCACAAAACAAGATGAAGAAAAAATTATGACTTTTCATATTCCATTCATAGTTTCTTCTCTGTCTCTCTCTCTCGTGTCATCATGTGTCTGAGTGTAGTATACATATGACCTCTTGAGAAATAGTCTCTCTCTCTCAAAAGTAGACATACACAAAAATCCATTGCTACACTATTTTATACCTCTAGACCGGAAGAATGCACACACAAACACACATAATTGTCCTTACCTGTGTTGACTGTGAGACACAATCGATTTGTAATTTAATAGTACAAATTGTCTCCATTTCTTTTGACGTACAGTCTAATTCTATTTAAAATTGTCTTCCTACACTTACACTCCTCCTCCTCATACGTGTATTACATTCACAGTTAAAAGTAGGTAAGGGATAATTCAGTTTCGAAAATATAATTATATATTATGTATTTGCAATCCTTCTTTGTCATATGTGTAAAATAAATTACAAGGATTAAATAGGATTTACACACTCAGTGTGTGTGTGTGTGTGTGTAGGTACTGTACAGCATGTTCTTTTTTGAGACCGTCAAACAAACTCGGATCTCTTATTAAATGTTCAACGAGAGGAGGAGAAAGATGAAGAATTTTCCATTCGTCTTATGTTAACCTGGCCATACATAGATCTTACGATGAAAAAACACCTTCACTCACACACACACACACACACAACAGAGAGAGAACGGAGAGACAGACTATTCAAAGTTTTGGCACACACAAAACTTTCAAGTCAAAAGGGACGAGGAGAGACACGGGAGAAAGCGGAAACGGAAACTGTCTATGTCTGGCTGTCATCCAAAATATTTTGGTGTGTATATGCCTCTTTTTTCATGTCTCCTTTGTGCGACAGAATTTTTGTAAAAGATTAGTGTCTACACACTTTTTTCCCCAACTCCAGAAGTACATCATGAGGAGGGAGGAGGAGGACCAAAATATGGTGAAAAAAAACTATTCATCATAATAATACAGTGGAAAAAGGACATCATGATTCATGTTCATCATAATTTGGACACACAACGTGACCGCCTTGACTATTTCCCTGTCCCTTGTTCTTGTCCTCTTCTTTCAGAGAATGCATCGATAGAAATAAATATTGACAGATTCTCTTTGTCTTTCTATAAATGAGTATAGAGTACTGTGTGTGTACAAAGAACTGAAAGGGGAATGAAAAATTGAATGTTGTAGGATAGGAGCGTCATGAAAGAACAACGAAGTAATTAAAAGTTCAGGTCTCCATTTGTCACTGACTACCTCTCATTAATTTATAGGTTCAAGTGAAAGTACTGGCATCACATCACATCGTGTGTGTCGTGTCTTTATCTGTATTGCTGGAAGATCTTCTCTCTTTCACAAACATTGTAGTGCACAATTTAAAAAAGTATTTATAATTTATATCCATATCCTCAGTTGTTCGTGTCTTACTTGGCCACACAATGTCCAGCTGTAACCACGTAACGATCATTGACTAAAGATCCTCCACATCGACTTGACCCCACCCGAATGTAAGCCTGAAAAAAGTACACACATTAATTGTTACAAATCTCAATTTGTCTTGGCTAATTAAAAAATATGTTTCTTACTTATTTTTTATTAGATTAATTAAGAAATATACCAAATATTTTGACACATGAATTTATGGTGATAAAGTGCTTTTTTCCTTTTGGAAATCTTACCTGCCATGGAAATGAACCGAAACCCGCTTCTCGTCCTCCGACGATTCTTTCTTGAGCTCCTAAATTGTCCGCTGCCAGCCCACAACCTACAAGAAGCATAATTTTGTAAAAAGGAATTTTATATATACGTAATATGGGTCATAAATGGAGGATCAAATTCGTTAGAGGTATATTTACGTGGGTCATTCTGGACTGGACCATAGAATTCTGGAACATCTGGTGGGTCAGTTGTGGACATGCCGATCCCACTCTTGACAGAGCTGCTGGGTCTTTGGCAACAGGCGAAAAGGAATCCTCCACAACCTTTTTCAATGAGGCCACCACCCAACCAACAGAAAAGAAAAAACTCACAGGATCCAGAGTAACAGACACTGGAGTCTCCAAAGATTAATCTCTTCGTCCCTATACTACCACTAGGCTCTGTTCACACAACAAAAATAAACAAGAAAAAATTACCATCATTCAAATAAACATTGTGCATCCCTTACACAATACACACACATTTATTTTACGACCCCCCTCACAAATGACCGTCTTTTTACAACATTTGTGTCCCTTCTTGAGTCCCCCTTCTTCTGTAGTCTGTACTAATGAATTGTGGAACGTCATTTTTCGAAATCTGCTTTTTGTCTCTGTGTCACTATTTTCCCTTCCCATCTCGTTACACCAATAATCTTAAAAATAATTTCCTCCACATTCTTTCCTCTACACTTCTGACTGTACAAATCATAAATGGATGATACCTTAATTAATCATTATTTCAATTCATTTAAAATCTTTCCAGCCCCTCCTTCTTCCCCTTTTCATTATTTTTCAGAGAGAATGACAGAAACTAAGCAATGTATGAATTTCACGCATCCGCGTCATGGTCCTACCTCGATCCTGTGCCATTTTCTTCAATTTCATGTAAAACAAGAGAAAAACTAATTTGAGATAAAGAAAAGGCATTTAAATGTTTTTGAACTTGATGACATGCACAAACTTTTTTTTCTCCCTTACAATTGCAATTCATATTTGCATGTACAGTGAATATATCTTTCCCACACTCACAAGGTCACTGCTTCACTGAGAGCACTGGTCTCTCTCAAAGTCATGTCTCGACGGTCCATCCATGATAAAAGTAAAACCATGAGATTTTTTTAATAGTCACACCTGCTCCCTCCTCCCATCTTTCCATCTTAAAATTAAACATTATGAAGAGTGCAAAAATTATTCCGCTACTACACATATACCACCATCCAACTAGCCTACCTACCTCTTGATTATTTCGTTTACATTTTCTTATTTGCATGTAATGATGGTGTCGTCCAAAAAGTAAGCCTCTCTCTCGACTGAGACTTCAATTAATAGTGTGTGTGGATTGAAAAATGCATGTATGCACACACGCATTCACTGTGTCTCTCCTCTTTGTGACTAATTGCTCGTCACCAAGGCCTAAAATGTATAATGTTGAGATGGGGGGGGGGGGGGAGATGATGAAGATGATGACCGTTGGACATAGCCACAACAAGACAACAACAAGAAAATTGACGACAACCAAGAAAACAACGGCGACGACGACTGGCCTGGTCTGATCCAGGTTGAGCGTGACGAAGGAGATGAAGAGGCACATAAATAATGGCTTTGCTGTCCAAATATTAGGGCTCTCACTCCACACACACGCTCTACACATGTTGCACTACACTCACACACATTTATGAGTACATGATGATGTTCTTTTTTCCAGGAGGATGGGCAAAGAATAAAGCAGAGAACTGTGAATCCCATCCTAGTCTCATCTTATTGTTAGAGGGTGTGTGTGTGTCTGGGAGACAATACACATTATTATATACATTTTAAAAATTCATTTCTACAGAGAGAGAGAGGGAGACCTCTAATTCTAAATTTATGCTGTCTGTGCAATTCTATTTTGTGTACAATTGCAATTTTTGCAAGTACAATCATTTTCCTTCAAAGATGAACAAGAACAATATTATATTATTATATGTGTATAAAAGATAAATAATATTTTCACAGTCTTCACAAAACTACAAACTACAGTATAATAAAAGTTCGTGCACAAAAACGCACAAAAGTCCCTTCATCTTCTTCCCCTCTTTTTTCTTCCTCTGTCATTATCATCCGTCTTTAGAATATCTTTTTGTGTGGAGACTGTGTATGTGTGTGTGTCTAGGGCACACACACATGTGACGTTTTCCTACATGGTTTGTGACTCAATTGAATCTTTTCTTTTTTTCCCCTTTGACAAACATAATCCTTTCGTATCTTCTTACAAGAAGACTTAGTCTCCATCATGGAAAAATGTCTCACTTTTATAATCATACTCTCAATCAATCTGTGTGTGTGTGTCTCTCTCTCTCTGTACTAATATATAATAAAGTTGTAGATATGAGAGTAGAATTGAAAAGGAAATGTGCCCAAAAAAAACAAAACGACCACACACACATACGAATGTATACGCACGCACAAAGAGTACACATTTTTGATATAGGTCGATGAAGGTTTTTACTTTTCTCCTTTCCTTCTTTGTGTGTGTGTGTGTAGTGTGTACAGTGTACATACGTGTGTGTGCGTCTCTTCCTCTGCATAATATTTTTGCATCGTGGTTCATCTACTCCACTTTTGGTGGACTCGAAATTGTTCAAACTTTTACATTCTTCCTCTCACACCATCCCAAAAAAAGAAGAAGAAAATGTAAATCGTACAAAATGAGAGGGAGACACACAAACACACACACTCATTACATTACACACAGGACACACACACAATAAAAATTCTCTGACGGATGAGTAAGCAAACATTAAATCGACTCTCTAGCATGATACTTTCGTGTAGTGTATAGTGTAGCCTCCTCAGTCATGATGCATTTCGTGTATTTATCCATCTATTTATGTATGACAGTCTCATCTTCAACTTTCGACTACTCAGGAATTTATTATGAGCCTATTATATATATGATGACGCTAAAAGCGTCCCAACCACGCCAAAGCTGTAAACTCATAATTGTAACGAGAGAGAGAGTACCGTAACCTAGTATTAACTTTCAGTACAGCAGGGTAAAAAAAGAGCCACACATCCATTTTTTTCATACACTTTACATTGAGTCAATTAATTCAATTCTTATAAGTTTTTCTTGCTGCTATTGTACAATTTCTTTTTTACAAAATGATTCTTTTGGAATTAAAAATATGGGGAGACACTGTACACGACTAGTTCAGTTTACGGTATGCAAGTACACAAGAGTGCATCCTAGACCTAGACAGTACTAGACACCGTCCTTGTGTATTGTACATGTACACCCAAAATTGGCATATGAAATGTCGATAGCTTCACCGTGCCGATATTTTTATTTTACTCTCTCCCTCACCTTCCCCTCTTTCTCTTCTCTTCTCTGTTTCGTGTGAGACAGTAAAACTTGCCCGATTTAAACTAGAATTTAAGGTCAAAAAAATGAAGAGAGAGAGAAAGAAAATGGAAAAAGTCAAGTGAGGATCTCACTCACAGAGTACAAGTACCTACACTGTACTAAGGAAATAAATGGCCTCTCTGTCTTATAGCTGATGATATTCCCTCACTCTTTGTCTTATTTTCTTCCACGGTTTCATTCTCATAAATTTCATAATGATCATTCTTTTCATACTGACAAACAAACGAGAGGTGTAAAATCTTCATTTTTTCCCCTCCCTCTCCTCTTCTTCTATAGAGTTTATTATATATATTTTTAAAGAAAAAAAAATCTCTCCTCCAGTTCCTCTTCCACCTCTAGTTGAACTCATTGTCTTCTAATTAGTCAACATTAGTTTGTCATTTTCTGAGTGTATCAACAAGCACACACACATCTACATTCTACATCACAGAGAGTGATGAACATGGGATAATTATAAAATAATTTTATCCTCTACTGCTAACATGTCTTCAAATTTATCAACAAGACTGGACTCAACAAGATGAATGGACAGTCGTACAATTTAATTTTTCTAAAAAATATTTTTAAAATGTAATGAGCACTTACGTTCGCTATTGAATAAAGATCTTTTGAATCTATGTAGGATGTCAGCGTAGGAACTACTGCCATTACTGTTGTCACTGCTATTATTAGTCTGGTCTTTCCCTCCTCCTCCTCCTCCTCCACTACTCCTCCGTCTCCTCCCATGTTGTTGTTGTTGGTCTTGTGGTATGGAGTCATCATAAGAAGTGTACTTGATAAGTGCCAGTGCTGACCCGATCAGCACAATGAGGGTCACTACGGGAAAGAGTCGCATGACTCCTCACCGCTCGTCTCTACATTGCAAAAGGAAAAGAAACACAAATTTAGGATGAGTTCAAAATTCACACACTAAAAAAACATGTTTATCATATCCTTGAGTTCACCATCACAAACAAAAAGCACAATTAAAACTATTTTTGGAAATTTCACAACCTCAATTTAATTCTCTCCTTGACCTCACCAACACCCGTCAAATTCACAAACACAAACAGATACCCAGTCAATTTATACATCACTACTTTCTCGGATGTGTGTCAACTTCAATCCTTTCTCTGGATATTTCTTCCGTGTGAACTGTCCTATCTCAATTCACCAGGACTGTCACAATCACAACAACAATGATAACAACAATTCACATTCTCGTTGATGAGTCGTCGAAACATGGCTTTGGAAAAACAATTTAAATTTTAAACAGATTTTGATGGATAAAACTCTAATCGTCTTTAGTACATTTCCATGTACATTAAGATTTAATTTTCCATAAATTTTTTCCTCTTTATTCTAAATCTACGTTTTTGTCTACTCTCTGACGGATAGGAACTGAAGAGAGGGAGTGAAGTCAAGAGGAAGATTGAGAACAGACCAAGAAGAGCAAAAAGTTTGCCTTGTCCGGCACGCTTCGTTTCACCGCCTTCCCATCATACAGTAGACACGACGACCGACATTATATTCTCTCTCTCTCTCTATTTTCTATACACATAAAAATTGTGAGTGTACTACACAACACACATTATATGAGTGAGGACCATCATCATTCCAATGTACAGTTTCTCTTCCCTACTGTAATCTTATTTTTATCAGTTTACACACACATACACACCTTGCAGAAAACTATATATAATGTGTGTACTGTACTGTGTGTGTATGAAGGGAAGAAGCAGAAACTATAAAGAGAGAGATTTCACCCACCTCATTTTTACAAACCTTTGTGTATATCTACAGACACAGACACACACACAATCCAATCTCAACCATTCAACTCGCATGATTTTTTTCAAAAGTTTTGCACATATTAAAAAAGAGGATATTTTTTAAAAAATTTAAAGTCAAATTTTTCCTCGTCAACAAGCGGTTCCACCGTTAAAGCTTTCAGACAACATTTGAAGTAGAAATTTTAAAACTGCCCGTA
The DNA here is from genome assembly GCA_009870185.1 of Pygmarrhopalites habei. NCBI lineage: Eukaryota > Metazoa > Arthropoda > Collembola > Symphypleona > Arrhopalitidae > Pygmarrhopalites > Pygmarrhopalites habei. The sequence continues at coordinate 58,017 of WJFB01000513.1, forward strand.
ATAATAATAAAAAGATTATGTTACGTTGTGTAAAAGGACCAAAAAAATTTATTACAATTTGCAATTGTCTTGTTAAAACGCAGTGCTTGGTTGAAAAAAAACAATTTTGCATTTTAAGAACATTCCTTGGTTTGGAGAAAGAAAGTTCAAGCCGGGTAATTTGATAAGGTCACGGGTCAACAATGTTCACCCCCCCCCCCC
>WJFB01000514.1:0-58163 GCA_009870185.1 Pygmarrhopalites habei
CCCCCCCCCCCCTCTCTCTCTCTCGTCCTCTGCGGGTATGTGGAGTATATATTGACTTTGGTATGTTCATGCATCTCATTTGCTATCCCCTGTCTTCCTCTCCTACGTGTGTGTCTGTGTGTGTGATGAACTTGCCATGAAGGGAAGGTGGTAAGGTACATTGCATTATAATGTACTCGAAAAAAAATTCCCTGTGGTTGTCATTCATATGGTTTTTTTCTCTAAAAAGGGATCGTGTCTCAGATGATCCTAATAAGGGAATGTAAAACCAATTTTTCATATTTTGATACTCTCTCTCTCTCTCTCTCCCTTCTCTCCCAGCACACACACAGAGTAAATGCCCATATTTCTGTACAGTATGCTATTTGTGTGTGTGCCTTTCTCCATGTGTACTCGTAGGGTTTGTCCTCCTTCCTTGCCTGAACAGTTTTGTGAAATGTTTCCCCCTTCACCCTTGGACAGATATCATACACTTTTTGATAGTCTAATGTATTCTATATTACACACACACACATAGAGGGGAGAGAGGGAGAGGGAGAGAGTCACACAAGTAGTACAAATAGAGCTGGATTTCCCACGTTCTTCCCACTTTTCTCTCTTATGTGTAGTCAAGGAGCAACATAACCCTTTTCTATGTGTGTGTGTGTCTGTGGAGGGGAAAGGGAAAAAGTATATGGAATATAATCTGTGTATTTAGTCAGTGCATGGGTTGGAGTTGCAAGTGAGGAAGAAGAGAGAGAGAAGAATATAGAAAAGGATAGCTTTTTCCTCTGACTAGTTGTTCTGGGTGTGTGTGTGTGTGTGTAGCCCCGTGCTAGACTTATATTTTTGGCCGCTTCCTATAAGAGGAGTGTGTGTGTTGATGTGTAAGTGTGGAGAGAGAGCGTACATTGTAATATATATACACAATAATAGAGGGAGAGAGAGAGTGAGATTATGTGAGTAAATCCTCTTTTCCTTCCTTACATCTTCGGGTTACATTTGATGAGGAGGAGGAGACCCAGAAGAGAAAGTCATCTAGAGACGTTCAACTGTATTCCAAAAGAAGCTCGTTCACCATACATGTAGGCATGTAGGCTGTGTGTGTGAGTGTATTTTGTACGATGAATGTATACGTAATCATGGGAAGATATAGCGTCAAGTAATGTTCTCTTTTTTTCCCCTCCCTTTCATTTCAGTCTTGAACTTTTGACGAGTCGTATATTTTACTATGGTTGAAAAATATACGTGTGTGTGGGTGTGTGTGTTGGGCACATATATACATAGGATTTGTGTACAAATACACGCAAATACCCAATATACGCATGGTATGTACGTGTGTGTGTAGGGGAAAGTAAAAGGGAGGATATGGACCTCTCTGTTTATTATTATAGGAAGAGAGAGAGAGAAAGGAGGGAGGGGGAGGAGAAAACTGGCTGCTCCTTCCACTTGTGCTCACAAAAGAGTTTTTCCCTTCTCTCTCTCCCTTTCTCTCTCTCTCTTGACACCGATACGATATGATACGGTGTGTCTTGGTACTCAACTAAATGATTTATTCTCAAGGTTATGGTCTCATGTTTCATCACTCTCGGATTCGATTTATCTAGTCTTATGTACTGGTTACACTTTAAACGGGGGAGAAAGTTGAGCGTAGATGTAGGGGAAAATGTGGTTGAGCTCTATTTTCTTAAAAGTGAAGTAATCATTTTTTCCCCATTTTGTTTAATACTCTATAATCTCCTATTATGAGCCGCTTTCTCCACTCTCTCCTTGTAATATATACTTTTGCTAAAAAATGTCGTTTCCATTCAATCCTAAGTCAGTTATCACAGGGAAAGTAGGAGAAAGAGGAGAGATGTGACCCTAGATGCAACAATCCATTCCCTCAAGTGTGTGTGTGTGTGGGAAAAGGGAGGTCGGGTGTCACGGATTGAATGGGAAATATATTACAAGAGTACTTAGTTGTTTATTTATCTTATTTTAAAGATATATTATGCGCTGAGTTGAGCTAAGTTCTTCTTTAAAACTTTGGAGGAGAAAGGGAAAGGGTCGGGGGTCAAAGTCTATTTGCCTGGAACATGAGACGGGGAATAGAAAGGAGGGAGGGAGGAAGGGAGGGGGAAAGAAGGAAAAAGGACATTCCCTGTGGAAGTTGGGACGTGTGATGGTGCATAAAGAATATATGGTGAGGAGGGAGGGAGAGAGAAAGCGTAGGAGTTGGCTGGAAAAACTTTTTTTCAACTTGTTATTCTCTCCTATCCTCTCTTCTTTCCCTCTCTCCCTCTTGTTATACAGTAGAGAGAGAGAGACGAGGGTTGGTGGGACTCTTCGTCCGTGATGAAGGCATGTGTCGAGCTATTGAAGAAAAGACTACAGCAAAAGAGAGAGAGAGAGGGAAAGGGAAGACTTTGAAGAATCTAGGAAGAAGGAGCAGATTTATGTAGCAATTTTTCTGTCTATAGACCTATAATATGAGTTTGCTTATTACTTGGCAGTTTTATGCAGCTGGAGCTTTCTCCTCCTCCGTACTTTATACATGTATAAATTTTCAATGTACATGTAAACTAAGGAGGAGGAGGAGGAGGGGAGGAAAGAAAGGCTCACTTTCTCCTGTACACATTTTCATATACTACATTATACAGTCATACATACTGTGGGGTATCGGGGTAGAGTGAAAGTGTGGAGAAGAAAGGAGGGGGTAAGTTAAAAGGTGGGTTGTCTGATGCCTGTCTAGTACGTGTACTTTCTCTTTCTCTCTCTCCCTCCCTTTTGTTAAAAAAATGTTAAATGTTCGTCATTATTTTTCCTTATAGCCTCTGCTTACACTCTCTTTAGGTCATTAGGTGCTTCCAGTGTCCATTGATTGCTTTTTCCACCACCATCATCATGTCATCATAATGACATTATACAAGAGAGAGAGAGAGAGAAAGAGAGAGTAGAGGAATCTCTTGTAATGTCTAAGGAGGTTACTTTCTCCTACCATCGTCACTACTCCTTACGTTGTTCCTCAACACTCTTTTTTACTATAATATTAATAATAACGAGGGACATTTGTGCTCTCCATATTCCAGTCAGTGTTTAAGATTTGCAAACTCTATAATTTAACAGTTATAGACTGTGTCGACTAATACTGTCGCAGGATTTTTGGATACGACGACACTTTTAATAGAGTGTGTAATGTAAATGTGTCCCCTCAATTTTATGCCTTGTGAAAGGAGGAGAAAGACCCTAAGATCCACATTTGTTCCCCAAATTTTTTTCTGATGGATGATATGATCACAAGAACTTTAACGGGCTCCGCCGTCACACACACGCACACCCCCCACAAAACCTAATCTCAAATTAAGGCAAGTCTAAATGTGGACAAACATGACATGACATGAGGGACGACACGGCCCCCTTTTACGCGTGATTTAAGGAGACACACATTCACGGGAGAATTTAAGGGCTCTAGAAATACATAAATATACACAGTCCATTTCTTCTGTGTGTGTGCGTGTGTGTGTTGGGGCCCTTGACATTTCAAAAAATGTTGCTTTCACCGTCAACTCATCTTTTGATTTAACAACTAATTACAGTAGCTATGGATCAAAATTTACAGGAATTTGAAGCGGGTCACAAACAGACTTTCTCTCTCTCTCTCTCTGAATTTGCACACACACACAAGAGGTTCTGGTGAGGTCGTTTCCCAATTTTAAAAGCGATAATAAACTTGATAATAATAAACTGTGTGGGTGGTGTGTGTGTCTCCACTTTCTCCACGATAGTGAGAGAGTGAGTGTGTGTATTGGGGAAAGTTAGGAGGGGTGTAAAAAAGAGAGACAGAGAGAGAGGGGGGAAAGATAGAAGGAGGGAGATTGGATGCTTTCCAGACGCATTGCCGCTTCTTCTTTCTTGATCTTCTTCTACCCTTCTCCTATACCTCTCTCTCTCCCTCCCTCTTTCTCTCCTTGTGCGTTAAGTAATCGTGAGTTTCAGTTGAGGGTAAAGCCAAAGCTGAAGGGAAGACGGAGAGGGGTAGATAGAGCAGATAATAGATTTAGAGTCTGTGCGATGTACACAACGGCACACGACCTCGTTATAGATTTACTATTTTGACTATGTAGATGGTTTTTGTCCAAACCATCCCATCCCATCCAGGCGGATTGTGTGTGTGTGTTGTACACGGAATATTATTATGACTCTTGTTATTCCCTGCACACATAGACATTAGGTGAGTGTGTGTGTGTGTGGTCTGGAGGAAAAGACGGAATACCAACATCTCATGTGTAGAGGCAGAGGCACATCCAATGGATGGATCCTCGGGTTTGAAAAAATTTTCGGTATTTTCTCCCCCTCAAAAGTGGGACGATGAAGAGCGTGTATGGAGGGAAAAGTGAGAAGGAGGAAAAGAAGACTAAGAAAAAGAGTCCTGAATTTCTTACACATCCATCCATCCATAATCCGCCTACATTGTAGATTCAAGGGAGGGAAGATGGGAAGGTGAAGTGAAGAGGAATTAAATGGAATAGACATTATATGGGAATCCCATTTTTTTTACCTTGAGGCTTCTAAGTGCATACCCTACACTTTCACACTGGTAGTAAATGAGCTTTTCATTTGTTGTCTCAAAAATAGTCTTTCTCTTTATCCACTCCACCTTCTCTGTACAACTTTGGTTGTGTGCAGTTTGGATCTGACAGAATAGAGTCCCACGCTCATCCAATGAGAGAAAGTGGAAGAAAGATTAAATTTAAAAAAATTAAATTGGACAAAAGTTAAACAAGTCTTAATCCTAGTCAACTTAATTGTTGTATGCAAGACATGGAGAAAGTGATTCACTGAAAACAGAACTAAATTGTGGGTGCTGTGGAGGAAGGAGAAAGTGAGAATTTGTCGAGGTGTACATTAGATGGAGAAATAAGGACAGTGGAGTGTGAGCGAAGTTGGAGAAAGTAAAAACTTTTTTTGTGGGAGTGCATGCTAATAGAGGGTAATACTGGTATTGGTATGTAATACGGCTCTCTTTCTCCTTTCCTTTCTCTGTTGACACAGTTGTTGGGAGAGTTTGGTTGTGTTGGAGTTTTTGCCCTACAATATTATGTCATAATAAAAAAAGGAGTGGAGTGGAGGGGATATTTTTATATTGTATATTTATATTGTGTATAAAGTGTAGGTTAATTACGAGCCAGCATGGAAATGTAAATTAAGTGGTGCTCATTCCATATATCCTTTCTGCTTTCTCCTCATCCTTATTGTAGTTATAGGGAAAGGAGTGTGACATACATGCATAGATGTTTTTGAGCTGGAGTTAAACCTGCAGTAGGAATAGTTTGTTTTGTATGTAGTGGCCGTGGCTATTTGAGTATTTGGTATTTTGCACGGAAAATATAAATATAAATAGGTATTACTATTACGGGAGGGAGGAAATGATGCAGACCCTTTCTGTGTGTGAAGGTGTGTATACTGCTGTGTGTATACTACATGTGTGTGTGTGTTGGGAAGTGAGCGGGTGGAGAGTGTAGACTGTGATTGTGGAGAGAGAGAGAGAGAGAGAAGGGGAATAAAATGTGAAATAATTTATATTATATTTATGGTATTTTTCCTAAAGAGTTGCTTCATGTTTTAAATGGCTCATGGAGGATTTGCGTGTTTATCCGCTATAAAGGGAAAGTTGTCGACATAGAAAATTCATATCAAGTATTTAATGGAACTTGTAACTCTCTTGTGTGTGTGTTTGTGTGTTGGATATGGCACACACATAACAGCACCAGCAACAGAATACCGCAGAAATAGTAGTCAACTAGACAAGAAAACCTATAGGATTGAGTGTGTGTGTGTGGAGGAGAAACAGAGAGAGAAATTGAAGCAAATTAACTCATGACTGGCTTAACTTTCACTTTACTGCATCGGACTGTGTGTCTTTCCTTTCTTTTCCTTTCTAATTCTTCATTGAGGTTCAAGTCTTGAAATATTGGATTCACATTTAATTGCACTCAAATTCCCTCATGATGAGTGAAGATAGTCGTGAATTATTGAGTCAGTATCTCCCACACACACGCGCACACACACTACCCTCCCGTACACATAGGATTAATTTTGGACACGCAGTGCAGTGGACTCTCTCTCTCTCTGTAAAAGTTGAATTTTTTCTGGAAAAAACTGTTTATTGTGGGGAAAGAGTGATACATGGGATATCCATTAGTCATGCAGAGAGAGAAAGTGATTCAGGATTCCATAAATGTCCATCCACATTAATTATTCCGTGTGTGTAAAGTTGGACTAATTGTGGGACGGGGGGGACGAATAAAAGTTTTTGCACAAGTATCCTTTTCGCTTTCTCTTCCCTTCCTTCCTTGTTTGATGACTAAAATGTAAAGGAGGGGAAAAGAATTTGGAAAGTGTGGAAATTTTCATTGTGGACAAGTATGATGATGTCATTCATTGGAGAAAGCTGCAGCTGTTTGGCCTTTCATAGTCGTGTGTGTGTGTTAGGAGAGGGAGCAGGTTGAAAGCTGGGTGGAATGATTTCCCCTTTCCTTTTCTTGCCAGTAAAAAATGTAAGAGCTGCTCGGTTTGTGGAGGTGGAAGGACAATTTGTTACAAGCCATTATATAATACATGAGGACACATTTTGAGAGATGGAAACAATAGAAATGGAGGGGAAGAGGAAGAGAGGGTGTTGCTCCTCTCCTGGATATTTATTTATTGGCCATCCCTCTTTCTCTCTCTCTCTCTCTACCTGTGCTTTCTCCACATCCAGTATGCACACACGGTACACAGAAGAGACTGATGATATTGATATGGGGGATTGCATTGCAACGTTTGGTTTATCCGTCTAATGGCAAGCATTTGGTTTAACTAAGCTTGTGTAAATTTTCATGACAAGTAGAATGTGAGACGTGGATAAATGAATTATGAATTCCAATAGGAGGAGAGGGACAATAGCACGCACCACATGACGACCAAACGACATTCTCCTTTCCTTTCTTCAGTCCCAACCATGCTTTCTCCTTCCCTAGCTTTCTCTCTCATAGAGTGCATGTCCCTCTCTCTCCATGCGTGCACCCACACACACACACAGTTTCTTTCTGTATTATAATAAATTTTTTTTCTTGACTGTGTACCTTTAGTGGGGTCTTTGTTTGTCCGTACATCCGCCCGCCTGCCGTGTGTGTGAGTGTGTGTTGTCATAAAGGTAGCCAAGTAAGAGGAGCCTAATTGTAAAGCAAAGAGTTACACACACACTCTCACTCCTTCCTTCCACACACACACACACACAACATTAAACTTAATGTGTAGAATCTTTCTTTTTGGACCAGAAGACAGGGAAAGGAGAGAAAGAAATGATTGTGTGTGTATGTGTGTGTGTGTGTGGGAATGGATAAGGAGAAAGTGGAGAGGAGGTGAGTAGAGAGGAAAGGAGAAAGCTACACACAGGGACACAGACTTGCGATTAGAAGATATAGCAATTCACTGTGCTGTGCTGTATAGGAGTAGGCTTTGAGAGGAGAAAGAGCCAGGCACACACACACACACATGAGGAGGGGAAAGAGGTACATATGTGCTGTGATGCCGCATTGGCCTTGATAAGGCTGGGGTTCGCCAATGCAGGGCGACAGGAATTTTTTTCCATTGCAATGCATTCTCTACTGTACTTAGCCATGTGTGTGGATGGCGAATGGGTATTTTCTCTCCCTTTCTCTCTCTCTGTCTGTCTTCAGACGAATCGAATCCTCTCGTCTTTTTTCCTCTCCTCTTCGACCTCTCTTCTTCCCCAAAAAGGAAGGTCTTGAGTTGTACTCTAGTGTCTCCGTCTTGGTTTTCCCTCCTCTAATTTCTTTGGCCTTTTCTTACACTCTATTTAGAGTACAAGGAGAGTGGAGAGAAGACGCAAGTCTGGAAGAGGTAGTAAATGTAGAGAAAAGTGAACTTCACTCTGTACGCCTCCTATGCACACACTCACATGGATGCATGTATACTTGGATTAATTTGTTTCGTCGCTTTAGTTTGGAATGTTCGTGTGTCATGAGGAGGAGAAGGAGGAGGAGGATCAAATGAAGACAGTGCTCATGTTCGGGCCAAATTGCTCAAAAAATTCTTAATTATAAAGCAAACGAGGAGTTGTACTCCCCTCCCGTCCTCCTCCTCACAGACAACGACGATGGAATTTCCCTTATAGTCTTTGTACTCCCCTTGCGAAATTTCTCCTCCTATACTGATGCAGAGTGAGAGTGTGTGTAATGCATGGCTGTAATGTTGTCCTCCATTCAGCCAGAAATTTTATAATTACAGCCCTCCTTTCTCCTATGAGTTAATGGTGGAGGGAGGGAGGAAGAAGAAAGAGTGGTATTGTCATCATCATTCCTCCCTCCCTTTGATTACAGACTGCGTGACAATCAACTGACTTTACTGTGTCTCCTCCTCCTTTCTCCTTCCATCCTATTCTCTCTGTCTTTTCACTGTCATGGATGATGTAATTCACAACTATTTCCATTTGTTAACCCTTTAATTGAGAAAATAACAAAAACAACAACAATCTCTCTGTCTCATTTCCCCTCTTTTGACTTTCACCGTCTTGATTTCTCTTTTTTTTCAAATTTCTTCCCCCGCTCACATTAACTAATATTTTGAACTAAATTATTTTTTTCTCTCTCTCTCTCTCTCTTCTCCCTTCCTTTCTCCTTCATCTCACTCTGGTACATAATTTATGACATGAGCAGGTCAAAGAGCACACAATTGTACTTTTTTTCTCCTCCTGTTGTAGTGTACAAGTATTACAGCAAAATCTGCGTAACGTGTCTTTGCTGCTGTAGTTGTAGTTGTAGCTGTGGAATTACATGAGTTGTGTACATGATTTTATATGTCTGAGCGTACCTGTGAGTGAACGTTTTTTGTGTGTGTTGTTGTTCTTTCTGTGCTTTCGTTCGGTTACGACAGAAAGTTGAGACAGACACACACAGCAGCAGTGTGCTGTGGACTGTGTGAAGTGTTTTGGATATAGTGCATGGTCTAATTTACTTAGGAGTGGAGAAAGGGGGGAGGGATATAGAGAGTGGGTAGGCACACACAGGATTATATGGAGAAAGGTGGTTGTGAACATTTTCGTGTAGGATTATTGACACTTGGTTTTCGTTGTTGGCGAATTCGTTATGATGCCCCTTTCCGTACTCTCATTACTCCTTTTCTCGCCCTTTCCACGTTTCTGCATTTTTAACATCACACTTCCCTTCCCCTTTTTTTCACCCAGAGAGAGTAAAAGTGGAGAAAGCATGGGATATGGGATAGGTAGAACCTAGGATTTTCTTTTTTTTTGACTTTTGGCTATTCCATTCCTTCCCTTTCCCTTGTCTCACTCTAATTTCCCAGCAAGAAATAAAATCTCTTGACTTATACCATCATGCCATGGTATCCACATCCACACACACACCTCCTTTCTCTACTACTACTAGGTACACGTTTTCCCTGTGTAGTTACTTACTCACACACAAACTCTCTCACCATTCTCCAACCTACCTTACTTTCTCTCCATCCCTTTCTCCTCCTTTAGCATATTATATTCCATGTGTATTTTGTTGCTGGCTTTTTATGACGGCTATCTGGACGGTGGATTTTCACCAATCTTTTCCTCCCTTTCATTTATCTTCCCGTCCCACACACACACCCTCTCTCTCTCTCACACACACGTACCTTGGCTATAATACCTAGGCTCCCTGAATTGCTCAATATATTAGATATACATGGACGTGAGTGCAGTTTTCTCCACATTTTCCTTTATTCTCCCCCTCCCTCCTCCCTCTCTTTCTCTAGTCTGTGCACTCAAAAACGAGAAGATGTCTAGATGTGTGTGTGTGTCTATTCTCTATATAAGTTCATGAATTTTTATTAGGCACTGCTACTCCAAGGGGTACACACAGAGAGAGAATAGGCAGCCCTACTCTTGTTCAGTCCAGTCTCTTCTCCCTTCAACTTTCTTTTCTCTCTGGTACAGTCAGCCCTACGGAAAATGACGGTCGGTAGGTAGACACACACAACAGTAGAGCAGAGCATACAATGTGTGTGTGTGTTTTCCTTTTCTGTTTTCTATAAGATATCTTAGCTTTGTTCAAAATTCTATCTGACATCCCTTTTTGCATTTTCCTTTCTTGTACTATATTTCCTCATTATACGCTTGTCTGTCTCAGACTTTGAAGACAGAGACGAAGAAGAGTACACGCACACGCACAGAAAGAGGGAGAGAGAGAGTGGAGTCAGGGAGGATTTTAATTGTGAGGAAAAGGGAGTATGGGGGATGCAGGGTAATGCAAACGAGGGAGAAAGGTCTTTGTCATTGTAATTAGGAGTGAGGATTAAATAAGGAGAGGGGAGGGATCTTTAAAGTGTAGATGTGACTTGGAGGATCAAGTAGAATGTTCAATTTCCTCCCAATCAAAAGACTACTGTCTTGATTGAGTGAGAATGAAGTGAGATTAGATGTGAGGGAAAAATACCTTTTTTTAAAATTGTCTAACCCTCCTTCTCCTCCTTCTCCAATTCTCGTACTCATTATGACGTCGTTAATAATGATGAAGATCAAATTGAATTTGAAATCAGAATGACAGACGAGTGACTGTGTGTGTGTGACAATTTTTTCTCTTTTGTGAATGTGTGTGAGAGAGAGAGGGTTGAACTGATTTGAGGGAAGAGAAACTGTTGTTAGTATAAATTAATACTGTCTAATGCTCTGTTGGTTGAGTTGGTAAAAACGGCGGCAGTGGAGAAAGAGAGAATGGAGAGAAGAGAGAGAGAGGGAGAGAAAGTCAAAGTGAAGAGGAAGCTAGGAAGGGGAAAAAATGAGAGTGAGTGTTCCAATGGTGTAATCTAATGAATAGCGGAAGTGTGGATGAAAGGAAAAGAGACATTAAGTACCCTTTAGGAGGAGGTAGCATAACCAATGTCAAGAGAATGTTCAAAAAAAAGTCACAAGAGAAAGAAATGGCAGGGAGGGAGAGAGAAAGAGAAAGGAATTGTCCAGGAGGCAGACTAATGCACACACAGTAGCAGTAGAAAGCAAGAGAAAAGAGAGAGAGAGAGTGGTTGGAACTGGGACACGGGAGGGAATTAGGGAATGGAGAAAAGTGGAGGAGGAATGGTTACAAAAGAGATACAAGTTCCGTAGGAGGGAAAAAAGTTTTTTTTTTGAAAACAAAGAAAGTCATGCTAAAAATTCCGGAGGAATTGTAATAATAGAACTTTTTTTGTTATGAATATAGTTTGTACTGTATCGTATTTTTAGTCGGGACAAAAAGGAAGTTTTAATTGTACTCGTATGCGAACAAGAATCTCTTTTTTGACTGGATTTGTGTTGACAAGCCAATTTTTTTTATCTTGTGCTATTTTGGAATAGATTTGAATTTGATACTATTTGACTGCAATGATATATTTTAAAAGTGAAAGTATTTCTTGATTGCTTGACTACATTTAATTGGATTCTTTATTATGAAGAGCTATTCAGTTTGAAATTCTGTAATTGCCTTTTTTACTCTTCTTCCTCCTCCTCCTCTGTCCACTCATAAAAAAGGTGAAGAAGGTTGAAGTGACTGTAGACATTCAGTATTGACCCTTTCCGAAAATTCCTCGGGTGAAAGTGTACATCATTTCAAGTTATAAAAAAGGTTATACGGATCCTTCGTTCCTTTTGATATGGTCAGTAGTTTTAATAGGGGCTTCGCTCGGCTAAGAATTTTTATTCATTCCTCTTTCTCCTCGTCAAAGTGAAAAAAAAGAACAACTTTCACCCTGTCTCTCTCTAATATTTTAGAGACTCTATTGACTAGGTCGTCCTTGTCTTTATCAACACTTGTGTCCTCCTTTATTGTTTTGTTTATACGAGGACCCTCCACACACATACACCACTCTCTCTCCAGTATACACAACTTGAACGACTCGTATGACTCTACATACACACTTATTTTCTATCCTGTGTACCCTCGTTCAGTTCTGCTCCACACACACACAAACACACAAAAATACAGACAGACAGACATAAGAGGAGTTGGAGAGTATAAAAAAGAGTGAGGAGGATTCAAATGTGGAATGTCTTTGCAAGTGAAAGTGGATTTAGAATTAAGCTCTTTGTTATTTTCTTCCTTCTTCTAAACTTCTTTCTCTCTCCACTTTCTCCATATTTCCACAATGATAGGATAGCAAAGGGTAAGAGTATATGGATTTCTCTCTCCCACACACACACACATTCTTTCTCTTGATATAAAACTTATTTTTGGGATTCTACATTCTCTCTCTCTCTCTCTCTCTTTCTCTATGCTGCATTTTCCCTGTAGCAGAATGTGAGTTTTACTTGGTGAGGCATGTGTATCTGACTTGAGGTGGTGAAAACTATCTCTTTCTCTTTAATCCACTGTAGACACACACACACAAAACAAAAAGACTCATTGATTCCCCTTGGATTCCTCTCCGCTCTGGTTCATTGTGTCCCTGCCTGGTTGTGTGTGTGCGTGTACTGGTATTGCTAACTACTTTTTGGAAAAACTAAAAATTCCCGTGTACTCTCACACACATCACACACGCACAGTAGGCTGGGAGTTTAATAAAGTCGTGGAGAAAGTAGAGTGGAGAGAGGGGAGGGCCGCGACCCTCCAATGTACAAGTACACATGGAAGCTTTTCATCCAAGTGTGAAATAAGACGTTTAGTCGTCTTGTTCCAAAAAAGGCACTTTTCCGTTTTTCTGGCAACTGCGCCACTATATATACAATACCTTGTCCCGTTTTTTCTCCTCGTCTCTCTCTCTCTCTCGTGTATAGTACAGAGAGTGTGCTGCTCATTTTTTTGCTTTTGTCATGGACATGGTCATAGAGTCATAGTTTCACTGGCGAGGAATTTAAGTGAGATATGGAGCTGGCAGAGAAGAGAAAGAGAGAGGAATCTGTTCTTCCATGGCCATGGTATTTCTTCATAAAATTGGTCTCTGTCTCTACTACTCTGAGAGTACCACTTTCTCCTTCACTCCACTCTACTCCCTTCAACTACTAAAAGTAGGGTGGCTGTGTGCTTTCATTCTAGAATCTCTCTCTTTCTTCGGCTGTGTGCCTCTGTCTGTGGAGTCTGAAAAAATGTAATTCTTAAATAAGGAACTTGCATTGTACTACATAACGATGGTTACGTATGTTATGTATTGTAACAAGTTTTTATGTGTATGTTTTCTCTCTCTCTCTCTCTGTATGTCTCTCTACTTTCTCCTCTCCTCCAGGATTTGTTATTGATGAGTATGTACAGAGTAGAGAGTAAATGGAATCTCCTCCTCCTCCAGCTCCTCTGTGTTGGGTATCGGGTATTGGTGGGTTATGAGTGGAGAAGAGAGTGTAAATGTAGAGTTGAGAGGTTGCAGAGGAAGGACAGAGGGGGGGGGGGGGAATTTTCTCCCCTCTCTTTCTCTTTCCCTTCTTTCCCTCTGCTCTCTTTTTTCTGGATGAAATGGACATGTAATAGTTGGGGAATGTGGAGGGATGAGCTAGTGTGTTTGTATTGGAGGAGATGTTGCTGCGTTGGTTGTTGAGTTCCTCTATTTTTTTTGAGAATTAAATTGAGAGTACATTGTCGCTCTGGGATCAATTGTACTGGTATCAGAACGCTGAATTAAAAGTATTGCCATGTTTCCTAAATTGTTTCCCTTGAAATTTTAATTTTAATAGTTCACTCATCATGTATTATTTGTGGGAGAGAGAGAGAAAAAGTAGAGTTTTCTCTCCTTCTGCTTCTCCTTCTTGGTCTGAAGCATAACTGTAGATTTTCCATCATTGAATTTTTCCCTTACCTTCTTTGTTCTTCTTCCTCTCTTTCTCATCCGGCTTTCCTTCTTACTCCTCCCTTGTTGTGTCTTATTGTTTTTGAGGAGGGGGAGGAGAGAAAGAAGAATCTTGTGTCTTATTTTTCCTTGGAGTAGGGATTTAGTGAGTGCTGGAGGCGATGCGGTGCGTTGGTCATTTTTTTAGTGTGTGTATTTCCTCCACCTCACGTCCTCCCCGTTCACTCATGTAAGTAGACAACAGACGAAAGGAAAATAAATAAGGAGGGGAGGAGAGTGGAGGGAGAAAGTTGGAAGATGAGAAAAGTTTAGTAGTTATTTGAGCAGGAGAGAGAGGAAGAGAGAAAGAACACTGATTTTTGAAGGGAAAGGAAAAAAGGATGAGTGTAGTAGTACTACGTCACCTTAAAATAGTTAAAATACAAGAGAGGAGGAGGAGGAGGGAAAAAATACCTGCCAAGTTGATGTCTTTATATTCTTACATGTATATTGTATAGGGATAGAGGAGGAGGAGGATTTACATGATGTGGAGTACACACAGAGAGAGAAAGTGAGTAGTCAAGCTTTGGACTTGTCTAAATTTCCCTTTTTTTTCTCCTCTCCTCTCCTTTCGTTTTTCTTTTACTTGTTCTTGAAAACTCTGTTTTGTTGAGTTGGTCTTTTTGTTGATTGTACGTCTGCTCGGAAATTCCCTCTGGAGAAATGTTTCGCTGTCTGACCTTTTTCGCTTGTTGTCTATCATCTCCCAATGTCTTTTCCACTTGAGCTGGGATTTTATTCTATTTCGTTTGGAGGGTGTGTGTGTGTCTGTATATATTTTCATCGCAAATTACCTCCTACGCTCTCACCTCCTCCTACAAATTACCTCCCTTTTTTACATCATTTATACTCTTTATTACACCTTTCATATCTGTCAACTTTTTTCAATTCTCTCCAATTCACACTTTCTCCCTTCCTCCTTTCTCTCTCTCCATGTATTTTTGTCTAAGTGAAGGAAAGAGACACACTGCCCTGAATTTGACTCCATTCACACACACACACACACCCTCACACTCTCACTCCACTATGTATATTGTATTAGAGGAAGATGTGAACATGTTTTGAATCATAGTGACAGCTACGACACGAACCAAAAAGAAACTTTTATGTGGAGAAAGGTGCATAGCCAGAAATTGAGGAGAAAGTCAGAGAAGAGCAAGCAGAGAAAAGTGTGGAGGCTTCCACAGTGGAAGCTATAAAATGTATTAAATACATTAGAGCTACATGACATTTCCCGGAGTCGTCCTGACTCACTATAGTTTTCCAGAGTGCATAGCTCACACACACACATACACACACGCAGGGAGGGAGGGAGAATGTATATACAGTGTAGGAGGGATATTTCAAGGGTATAACTTTATTTATTGCTCATGTCTTTCATGGTACATTTGTGCGCGTCACCCTCCCTCCCTCCCTCTCTCTTTCTCTGTCTCTTCACCATCATACCAATTTACATGACACACATTCAATTTCACACTTAAATCCAAACGGAAGCCTAATATTTCCATTCCACACTTTCTCTCTCTCCACAAAGTCCGGTCGAAATGTTGTGGTGTGTGTGATTCTCCATCCAGTTCCACACATCATCCTAATTTTTGAGGGGTCTGCACAATTTCAGATCGAAACATTTGCAACTATTTTTTCAAACAACTTCTCTTCATTTTCTTGCCATTTTTGGGGTTTCCGAAATATTAGCATGTGACTGGAAGGAGGGAGGAAGAATTCAGTGAGGAATTTGTGGGAGAAGAGGAAATTTGCGGCACGACTCCATTTCGTAATTGGGCTTGTAATTCTGAATCATGATTGCTCTCCTTCAGACTCTCTCTGTAGTAAAGGAACACACACACACACACTAGTCATCTTTGTACATTGCACCGTGGTACACATATTTGTATTTATTAGACGAACCCGTCATAAAAAATTTGCCTCCGTTCATTTCCATTGATCCGACTCGTACATTATTTGGCTGTGTGTGTGGCTTTATGATAAAAAGTTCTCCATCCCGGAGTTCTCATGCTAGGTTAAGTTACGGAGACTGACGGACGGGAGAGAGAAGAGAGAGAGAGAGTGAGTGAGTGAGAAGTATTTAATAAGTTGGGGGAAATTTACGTGGAGAATTCAAGTGACTGACTGGGATGGAGTGAAAGTAGTTGTAGCTGTAGCTGTTACTGTGGTATGCCCCGAGTTTCATATTTTACATTATATACGAGGTTCGTTAGTCAATTTGGAAAAAAAGTCAAAACTTTGTGTCGGCTGTATAAATATCCACACACACACACTTATTTCCTATGTTGTGTTATGAATGAGCTTTCTCTGGATCAGTATTCATCATGATGATGAGGGGAGGAGAAAGAGACTCTAAACAAGTCCACTGTAGTAATATATTACATTTCAAGCATTTTTTACTAGTTTTTGCATGTGTTCGACTTGACTTGACGCGGCCCTCCCTCCTTGTCTCATTCTTTATTCCCCATTGCCGATTCGATTACAATTTCTTATGACTCTCAAACGGCCTTTGAGTCCCACTATTGAGGGTAGGAGGAGAGGGAGGGGGAAGTGGGTTGTTGAGGGAAGTTAAACTCAAAAGTTTGTAATCTACAGTGTACGGTAGTAAAGTGCAGTAGTAGTAAATTTATTTTATATTTATAACTCTGTTACTCGCATTAGCACGACTCTCTCTCTCTCTGTTTCTCTTGCCAATTACCGTGTGTGTTTGGAGAGAGAGAGGAAAAGGAGCACAGCTGCTTCTGCTATTTCTTGACTCCGTCTTCCACTTTCTCCTCCTCCACTTTTTCTTTTTGTTGTATGCAAATCAAGTTTTGAAGAGGGAAACCCATCTCCTTGTTCTGGAAAGGGTGAGGGAAAACAAAATACAATGAATATGAAATTAAATGAGGAGGATTAAGATTGAAAGGCGGTTGGAGGAGGAGGGGAGGTTGTGGTGACAAGGAATAAAATGAGGCAGACAAAATTGGGCATTCTGTTCAAGTTGGATCGTAACCATAGGAATATCTGAGCCTCCATAGTGTACAGTCCCGTGTGTTCCACAGTGGAACTTCCACTCAGACCAGGAGAAAAGAGAAAGGAGGGAGAAAGGTAGTCAAAGTAAAATAATAATATCCGTTGTGGTGATGTCATGTGATGCCAGTCATGTGCAAGTCAAGTGAGTTGTTGGATGGTAATTGCATGTGAATGTGGGAATGAAAGGCAGGAGGGGTGCAATGGTCCTCAATTTCTGTACAGACAAAATAAAATACATATATTACAATATACACTGACTCTCCCTCCCCCGTGTGTGTCTTTCTCTTTCTCTCTCTGTATTTATTTGAGTGAGACTATCAGCGGTGAGATCGTTGGATTTACAACTGGCTCTGAGTGTGAGGCTTGTATGTGTGTGTCCCCCACATAGTTTAAAGTTGAATGTTTTTTTTCTCCTCCTCTCCTTTTATTGCCCTCCTGCCCTCGTCTCTTTTCTCCCCCTCCTGACACACACAGAGAGAGGGAGAGAGAGAGGGAGAAACACCATAACCAACACAACACTTGGACTCCTTCATTTTCATTACATGTAACATGGCAGCCAGACTCTCCTCCTCCTCCTCCTTTCTCTTCCTTTTCCCCCTTCTCCCCAATTCCAAGTCTCTCTTTCTCTCTCTCTAACTATGTTATAGTGTATAACAGTTTGAGTAAAAAGTAAAAAACGTTTAAAATGGAAAAGCACACACACACATACATAATGGTGAGTCTCGGACTGGAGCGCGGCAGTTCCTTTCTTTCTCAGTTTTCTCCGGTTTCCCTGCCGTACCGTGCCGTACCATAGAATGAGGCTAGGGAAAGTAAGGGAGAATAGTCTTGAGAAAGAAAGAGGGAGAGAGTGGATGTGTGTGTGTGTAGTTATGTTGGGGGCTCTTTTCAGTTTGAACAATTTCATGTTCATTTGTATTTTCTGTGTTGCAGTTGGCCAGCCAAAATATATTGTGTATATCGTATGTAGAAAAGAAAAGTATAAATGTAGGGCTAGTCACTACACTGGGTAAATGTACTCAAGAGAAAGTTGTCCGCTTTCTCTCCTTTCCTTTTCCCCACATACAATACACATGGTCTTCCGCATTTCACGCTAGTTTAGCGTAAAGCCATGTAAAATGGTAAAATGTTTAATGGGAAAGAGAGAGAGAGACTATTGTACGTATGGTCCATATGTACGTTCTCCACTTTTGTATTGTGTGCTTGACTATGCATGCACGCATGTAAAAAAAAAGAGAGTGCAAGAATTTTTGTTTTATATATATTTTTATGAGTGCCTATTGAGGTTATACGAGAGAGGTGCAATTTAGTGCCGTGTTTATTTCTCCGGAATCCCAATTTCACCCTAATCCTCTCCCTCCCTCCCTCCTCCTCTCCTTTACCTACCCACCCGTCCTTTTCATCAAACTATATATTGTGTGTGTGTGTGTGTTTGTGTGGGTAGAGCCGCCGTCCCCACCGTTTAGAAAATAGGGAAAACTGCGAGAGAGGGAGAGAGAAAGGCCAGGCCATTTCTAGCTTGGAATATTTGTACGTATTTTGTGATGTTTAAATTCCATATTTTAACTTCATTCTTTTTCCCTGTGTGTGTGTGTGTGTGTGTGTTTGCGAAGAGGACAGATAAACATTTTATTAATGAAAAAAGATTTGTCGTCTACCTCAAATTTACACTTTCTATTCTTCTAGAGAGAGAAAGGGATTGGTGTGTAGTTTGTCACACAATTTTTCTCCCCTTCCCATTCCTTAATCTCCAATTACAAAGGATTCCCCGTTTTTTTGTTCTTCTCACCCGGATTAATTGTTGTGGAGGGTAGGAGGCCAAATAAAAAAAGGGGGACACTAATTGTGTGATTCCTGGAGGGGGGAAGGGAAAGCGAGAGAAAGGCGAAAAATGATGAATAGTGTAAATATTATGGATGGGATTTGTTTGAGATTAAATACATGTGAAATCGAAACTTTTTTTCTTTCTTCTTTTCCCTTCCTGCTTTTGTTTTCCCCTATTTTTTGTTTTGTTTGTTTTCTTGTGTGAAAGAGAGGGAGAGAGGGGGAGAGAGGGTGTGTGTGTGGTGGGTCGTCGTGACTCATTTTGTTTGTGTTTGTATTCCGTGGGGTTATTGGTTTTTTTAGCGGACGTTGGTGCCGGAATACCATGCCATATGCTAATTCGTGAGGGTAGGCAGGCAAGGATTCAGTAATGTCGAGATAAGAATGTGGGAAATGGACCCCTTCGCTAGTGCTAAATCCACACACACACACACACGGAGGAGGAGGACGATAAATGTGAGTATGCACAATGTAGAGAATATTTTTCTATTTTCTACATACTACGTACTCTGTATATAGTCCTCGTTTTCTTGAAACAATCCAATACAATATAAATATGTATTTTGTATATTATAAAAATATTTTTAACGCTCACACGCAATCAACGTCGTCTGTGTGTGTTCTCTACATTTTTCTCTGGTCTGTGTGTGTGTGTGTGTGTTTGTGTGTGGAGAGAGAGAGAACTCATGCAAAAATATGTAAAAATTTTTTTTACTCTATTATTTTATTCCATCAGATTTCTCTCTCTCTCTCTCGTTTTTTATACTCGGTTTCTTTTCGTAAACTTGGAAATTCCTTGGAATGTGATATACAATTCGGGGAGAATGTTCAAGAACAGGGCCACACACACATGGAATGGAAGGGTGTAAAAAAGTTCCGGGAATATCGGATCGTCGTCCTTGTCCGTGTAGAATACAATATATCTACCTAAATATATATCAATATAATAAGTTGTTTCTTTTTTTACAGTTGCAGTTAGTTAGTTGGCTTTACGTTTTTATTAAGACTCTCTCTCTCTCTCTCGCTTTCTCTCTTGCTGGCTGACTAGCCCGTCATTGTCGTTCTCTTGGTCTTATCATGTCAAAGCCCCTTTTTTGGTATTGTGATTCTCAAAAAAAGCGAAGGAATGGAGAGGGTGGACATATTAGACTCTTGGATATTTTGATACGTGACTAAATTTCCTTTCTCTCCCTTTCTCTCTCTCTCTCTCTTGAAATTATGATATATTCCTTCCCTCTCTTGTGAACTTGTACACAGCACAATTCAAAGGAAAGTGAGATAGTAGAGGGAAAGAGGAGAAAGCGAGAGAGAGAAGGAATGGGGGCTATTTAGTCGGCATCGGTAATTTTGACACGCCAACTTATGGGAAATGCCAAAGCGGACACCAAAGTCAAAATAATTCCATGTCGTGTCATGCCATGTTTTATTTCAGTTTTTCCTTCCTCTCTCTCTCTTTGCTACAGTGTTTGGTGTGTGTGTGTGCCGCGTGTACATATTGCAGAATTATATAGCTTTCAGATTTGGCTTTGGGATTTTTTTGACTGGGTTAAAGTAATAATTGAGAGACGGGGGGAAAAAAGGAATTTTACAAAGTTTGACAAAGAGTTGTTTCCCCCCGATGAGTATTCCAATCCACACGTTTCGTATGGATTTTTAGGATTTTACAATTCATGTGTGTGTGTGGGAGATTCTTGCTGAGGCCATTAGAATTTTTGGCGTTTTTATTGAGAAGGCTAAAGAGTGTGAGGTAGGTTGATGAGAATTCTTCCCTAGTCTACACAGGCGTCAAGGTGACAGGAGAAAAGAGTGGGTTGAATGGAAAGGAGGGAGAGGAGGGCTCATGTTTAATTTCACTTAATCTTGAGTGTGTGTGTGTGTGAGGGAGAGAGAGGGAGAAAGCTATTCATGGTTTTGACACCAAAGGATTTGAAGAGGAGAAAGAGAAGGAAGACGAAGTATAATTCTCTAATATGATTTCAATGTGTGGATCCAAATATATAAATTGTCATTTTTATAATCAACTAAGTTGACTAAAACACACACACACACGCACACACGACTGTGTGTTCTAAATCAAAATAGGGAGAGAGAGAGAGAGAGAGTCGAGGGTGTAATTTCCATGTCATCGTACAGTCGAAATCGTTAATAAAGAGTGGATAGGACATGAAGAGTTGAGCTCATTTGGTACTTCTCCTTCATCACACACACACACAAACAGGATGTAGGGTGTGTGTGTAGTATGTAGATTTGACTCTCTCTCTTTCTCTTCATGCATATAGAGAGATTCATGGAAATGAATGCTGGGGCTATGTATCACATCGTCAACACAACATAGTCTTCACAGAGTTGATGTGTTGTTTATAGGACACACATTACATTACATTAGAGAGGAGGAGAGGAGAAAGGAGAGAGATTGTGTTGTGCTCCGCTTTCTCTTCTAAAATGCATGCATGGGCATCGGTTACTCAACTCAAAATACACACAGAGGCAGAGGCAGAGGGAGGATGGAAAGGCCTAGAAAGTTAGACTACAGTAGGTGAGGCACATAGTGAACTTTTCAGTGCCTGGACTTTCTCCTGGTTCTCTCTCTCTCTCTGTGGGGACACGCAACCCTAGACAATGTCGACAATGGGGGGAGCGACAAGCATAGCCTAGCCTAGCATGGGAGAAGAGAAAGAAGATAAAAGTTTATGTGATGTGATAGAGAAGAAAGGGGGAAGAGAAAGGAAGCATGCTTTTTTCAACGTACCAGCATGCAGTATAATCGTGTGCGGCCGCCGTGTGTGTCTGTGTACCTCCACACACGTCCCTACCTACTCTACCTACCCGTGGAGCTTTCTGTTGTGTGTGTGTGTGTAGACATGGGGAAGTTGAAAGGATAGGGAAGACGAGCTTTGTTTCTTATTTTTGAAATAAATATGAGTTTGGGAAAAAAGGCGGATTGGTTGTGACCGAGGCGGGGGAAATACCTTCATTTTGGAGATTGCACTAACTCTCTTTTCGTGACGTCCCTTTTTGGACATGTATGTAATGCGGGGGTATTATCTCTGTCAAGGAATATCCATACTTTCCCTACGTGGGCATTTGTGTGTAGGGAGAGGGACATTTTTTCAATTCTTAGCCAAATATTCCAACAAGAAATTATTTTAAAGGAGAAAGTGACAGCCAACTTATAGATAGGACAAATTTAAACTGAAAAAAGAGAAAGTTGTACAGTGATTTATTAATTGATAAATATTGGACAATTATTGTTCAGGCGGGGATATATGAAGTGTTGAGATGTGGAAAGTATGACTTGTCGCATGACTTGGGTAAGGAGGGAGAAAGAAGGGAGGATGAGGAGAAAGGAGGGATGGGGAAGGGAAAAAATGAAAAATGTAGTAATGACAAGTATATGGAGGAGGGAGAGAAAGGAGGGAAGGAGGCGGAGGGAGGGAAATGGAAGGAGACGGAGAGAAGGCGGAGATTTAGAGGTTATTATACGCTAGACAAAGTTATAATAAATGATTTGTTGTTGTTGTTCTCTCTCTCTCTCCACTGCATGCTGTACTTGGCTACGGGTTGTACTTTCTCCACTCACTACAATGGTGGTGGACTACTGTACTGTTCACTGTTGTGTGTGTGTGTAAAGGGATCCAAGTTTTTGCTACATATAAAATGGGTTTAATTTAAAGAAGACTCATGTTGTGCAAGTGTTACACTTGGAAATGATAAAAAAGAGAGAGAGATGGATACATAGGTAATTCCGGGAGTACTTAATAGAGTAAACAAAGAGGTCAGTTTAGTATTTATGTGAGACCATCTTCTTATGACTGTTTTAGTAGTCGCGGAGACAGAAAGAAAGATAGAGAGAGGATTTCTAGGGTGGTTGTGCATTGTGTGTGTGTGTGTGTATTGTACATTGTGGTTTGTACTTGACGTCCTCTTCTCTTCCCTTTTTTTGTACATAGAGAATGTTTGGAGAGGAGGAAGAGGGGAGTCAGGATGAAAGTGAGGTTGTATGTGTGTGTGTGTACATTTGTTTGTGTATAGACATAGGCACACGGGAATTGTGTGTGTACCTATATCCTCCCTTTTGATCCTTGCTTTCTCTGGAAAGAGTCTTGGGTTCTCTGCTCTGCTTCACTTCTGTCAATTGTATTGTAGGGGGTGTGTGTGTGTTTTTGTGTAGTGTGCACTGTGTACAGAAGACTAGGAGGGTCTTCTTTCATAAATATATTTTTGTATTTGTTTGTACACACACACACGGAGAAGAATGGAGAATTTATCATGATGGCTAAGAGAGAGAGAGAGAGAGAGAGAGAGTGGGAGGATGCATGGGACGAGTTTTGAAAATGTTTTTTTCTGACTTTCTCTCTCTATATAAACTCACATCATAGTTACATTAGAGTTTCTGTTGTTGGTGTTTTCTCCACTTTTACGTGGAGTTTGGGTTTTCCCTGCCGTTGCTTTTGCTGCTGTCCTTGCCTAGCAAGGAAAAGCAAAGCAGAGACGGAATAGTAGAGTAGAGTATCGTGTGCTGTGCTATTCTATTCTGTGGAGAAGGAGGAACCCCCAGTCTATTTCTACACATTTTGGGGTTTTGGAGTTTGGGTGAGAAAAGTAGGTAGGGTGCTGTAGATGGTTCTACTTTCTCCCTTTCTCTCTCACAATTCAGTTTCTGGTGTCCCCTTCCCAAAATTTCTCGTCCTCTGTGTTTGTGTCAAGTATGGAGAGGATAGAGAGAGATGTGTACAAAACTCGTATATCCCACATCCTGACTCTTCTTTTTTTGCACACATACACGTACAGCTATGTACTGTACAGTCTAGAAATATTAGACATGGAGGGGATTTCATATAATATGGATAGGAGGTAATTCATATAGAAAAATTGAACGTCCTCCGGCCGTGTCCCTGCCCCTGTCTGCTCCCATCCAAAAGAACCTAGTCTAAATACAAGCCGGAGCATAGTATAGCCTTTCTCCCGGCTTTCTCCCTCTACAGTACGTACAGTAGTGTGTATGTGTGTGTGTGGAGACAGAGACAGAGTGTGCTGGTAACTCTTGTATAGATACAGGAGAGAGGGAGATATGTATGGCTAAGCATATAATTATATATGAGATAATATAAGAGAAAGGAGAGAGCATGTTGCTGCGTTCTTGCCCATGTAATGTAGGTTAGCTATGAGATGGAATGGGACTTGACTATGATGATGTGTGTATGTTAGAGAGAGAGAGAGTGAAAGACATTGCGGGAGAAAGGGATTCGGAAGAGTATGAGCGCTCGACTTGGAAAAGTTCGGCTTTCCTCGACTCTCCCCTTTCTCTCTCTCTCTCTCTATGTCTCTGTATCGAGTCTCCCACTTTCGGATCAATGGTTGGGAGACGGGGGCCAGGATTTTGTTGAGGGATAGAATGCGACTGTACAGTGAAAGTAGAGTGAAAGAGTGAGTGTGTGTATGTATATGTGAAGTTGATGCTACTGCTACTGCTTCTGCTGGAGGAGAAATAGAGAGAGAGAGGCGACCTCGTATTTCTTTCTCCTTCAAAGTCTCTTTCTCTCCCTTTTGCGCTCACCCTACTCGGTGTGTGAATGTATGGGTGTGGGTGTATGTGTGTGTTGGGAAAGTTGTGAGACGTATAGTCTGGCCCTACATCCGTGTGTATAGATGGCATGTGACGGAGAGGCTCTGTAGGAGAAAGAGAGGGAGAAACGTGAAAGAAATGCAGAAAGTGGAATAAAAGACGTATGTTGATACAATGTTCAGAGATAGGGGTACTTTCACCCATAGCCAATTCCTGTACTGGATACTATACCTACACTTCTCTATGCTGTGCAGAGAGAGAGAGAGAGAGAGACTTTCTCCATGTGATAGAGGGAAGAGAGAGAGAGAGAGAAATTTCTCGGGAGAAAGAGAAAGATTCTCTTTTCCTCTTTCTTTCCCTGTTTGGGTAGTTAGATGGTGTGAGACTATACTCCTTTCTCCATGTATGTATGTGGGACACAGGCACACACATACACCCGGTCTATAGTATGCTATTTGATGTGTGCTTTACCATTTTATAGGAGAGAGGGAGAGGGAAAGAGAGAGAGAGAGAGTAGTGAATAGTGCGGACTATGTCATGGCATGAAGAAAGTAGAGGAGGCAGCAGCTCGTGTTGGTTTTCTACAGAGTGTGTCTATGTCTGTGTGTGTATGTTCAGTTTAGGTAGGTTGAATTGTATAGGACTTTCCTTCTACACACCACCACCACCACCAAAACGACGAGGACGAGGAACTAACACACACACAGTACAGTACAGTATAGTGTAGGCCCCAGCGCGTATCCTCTATACATTTCCCTATACTCCTTTCTCCCTCCTACATACCCGGAGAAAGGCTGTATATCCAAGCGAGAGCGAGAGAGAGAGTGGTATGTACAGCCGTGTATTAAATACAGTATAGGGTGGAGTATACACAGTAGAGAGAAAGCACACATACAAAGCAGAGTTGGTCTAATCGAACTGCTGCATCCTGTCTACCACCGACTCACTGCAATCCCAAAATGGCGAAGTCGACTTGGTCCACGTCCCGTCAGCTCCGACCCAGTCCGAGTTTTCTCCACCCCCAGTGTGACCCCAGACTCACAACAATGGGTTAAACTCACCCTGACTACTCTCCGCAACCCTGTGGCTCAGACAATGACCCAAGTCAACTGGAATTGTTCTGGGTGCGGCTCATTTTTGCAAAAAAAAATAAAAAATAAATATCTTCTCGCTACTACTACTTCTTCTACCTCCTCCGATTCCCACACACCACACTCCTCCTCCACAATCTACACTCGGAGACAACACGAGGAGACAACCCAATATTACTATTATTCTACATCCTCCCTCCTCAACAATATACATACTTAATTATCCCATCTTCTTCCAGACCGACCGAACAACACACAAGGAAAAATCCAAAAGGAGGAGAAGAAAAAAAAGGACCACCCAAAAAGTTAATTCAAGTCAGGTCAGGACAAAGTCAAGAGGACTGGGTGAAGGGGTCAACAAAAAATTATAGATACAAGTAGAATTTTCATTCAAGGAATTTTTGTGCACAAAAAAAAATTTACAAATCTATAAATCATTAGAGAAGAGGAAGAGAAAGTGTGTGGGATTAGAAAAAGGAAAAAGTGAAAACACACTCACACAAACACAACAAAGAATTCTCAAAAGTGTCCAAGGGGAAACAAATTAATAGTGAGTGTGAAAAGAGAAAGTGTGTTTTTTTAAAAAAGAAAATTTGGAAAGTCTGTGTCTATATGTATATTGGATATATGTAGATCTACACACACACTCTCTCTTCAACATACGCTTCACTTTCACTACTTTGAGTGGCTTCTGAATTTATTACTTGTAATTCCGTTTTGTCTTGAGACAATTATTAGATTGAACTGACTGAATCTACTTGCTTATCTCTCTCTATCTCTCTATCTCTGTCTGCTACTCTTTGTGTTTATTGTGTCGGATTTATTTCGGTCGGGAGAGAAAGAAAAATTTGATAAGACATCCAAATTTGAACATCACTCCAGACAAGTGACGACCAGTTTTTTGTATACGTCAAAAATCTCTGTGTCTGACTGACTGACTTTCTCTCTCAGTGTTGTGGATCTGTTGTGTGTGTGTTTTCCAAATACAGACACACGCACACACGCACCCACCGATTCTACAGAGTGTGAAGAGAGAGAGGAAAAAAGGAGAGGAAATCCGGAAATTGAACAACAACATTTGTGAAAAATATTTATTTTCTCCTCCTCACATCATTCATCCATCACATCGAGTGAGAGAGAGAGAGTTTGGAAAGTAGAGAAAGTGTGTTGTTCCCACTCGGAGAAAAGTTTGTGTCAAGGAATTTCAAATATTTTTTTCACCTCTCTCAATAATTGGATTTTGATTTTTCTCAAAAAAAACTTTGTTACATTTTCCATTGTTGTTCCTCCATCGCCTTCTTCCCCCCATTGTTGCTCTATCACACACAGTTGCGTGTGTGTTGGTGGGATATTTTGATTTGTTCTTCACAACCCAGTGTTAGTGTTTTCTCCTGTTGGAAACAAAGGAAAGGAAGATCAATTGTATTGTTGAGAGTGAAAGTTTTTATCCGGAAAGAGAGAAAAAGTTTTTTTCCCTTCTGTCCAAGAAAAATGGGGAAAGTAAAAGTGGAAAGGGGGGGTTAAATGTGTATATACATATAAGTACACACGTATAAAGTAAATCTGTACGCAGTGTGAGCCACCACTGCGGTTCTTGTTTCTCCATCCGATTATTATTATTATCACCACCACTACTACTACTTTCTCTACTATTTTGGTGCGGCAGCAGTTTCTAATACACACACACATCCCTCCGCTCTTACTCACTCAATCTCTTAGTAGTGTAAACAAGAAGACTATGTACTCCACCACCTCCTCCTCACATCATCACTGTTAATCTCTTTCTCTCTACCTCGCTCTCTCCCTTGAGTTAATATTTATAATAATTCATCCACCTCTACTCCCAAGTCACAATCATTGTGGTGGTCAGAAAATTTCTCTATTTCTCTACCCCCGCCACACACACCGACACCGACACACACATGTTAATCCCTATCATGCTTGTAAGTTGGAGCAATTAGTCACTGCAAAAATTGCGTCATCGTTCGTCGTCCTCTGCATCTCATCATAATCATTTCCTCTTCGACTGATAAGTTTTTCGTCCAAAGGAATATTAAAATACAAAATAAACACACACACATACACGGACAGAGAAAAAGAGAGAAGAAGAATCTGTGTGTGTTCTACCCCTCTCACTATATATCTCAATACTTGCGAACCACTCCTGCTATACAATTTTTTTAAAGAAAAAAATTATACAATTGTAACCACAAAACCGCCATTGTCGTCCTGCTATTTTAAATAATATAACTACACTAACTATAATTCTACTCTTCACTTCACTTCTCTCTCTCTCTAATTATTGTCCTGCTGCGGTCCAAGATTTGTACACACACACAAACAGGGAAGAATTATTTGTAAAAGATGCTCTCCAATTCTCAGATGAAAAAGTATAATTAATTAATAAAAAGAGAAAGCAAAAAATCATCAATTCCATTCAACCGAAAAAGGGGAAGGAAGGAACACTCTTTGCCATTTCAAGTCCACAGTGTTTTTCCTGCTTTTTGAATCCAGAAGAAGAAGAAGAATTATATATTTCAAAAATGGTAGAGAAAGGAGAGAAAGCTCTACATTAAAATATATTCCTACTTAAATTAAAATACACACTGCTGCTACTGTCCTGCGATACGAAATACGATTTATTAATTTCCATAGCTGTACATGCCTGACGTACACGCGACACTGTATACCGACTCACCATTATATATATACACATAAATATATATATACTACATAACATTATATTTGCTATTTCAATTTTTGCGAGTCCTTGCAAAATTCTTCTTTCTCCATCTCTCATCCATCCCATCCTCACTTCTTTGTGTGTTGAACTTAAATTGAAGGAAAACGAAGGAAGAGGAGAAGAAATCTCGATTACTAGTGGAGAAGAAGAATACGTGTGTCCATTTTAATTATTAGTCATTCTCACGGCCATCAATTTGTAGGAGAGAGTAAAAGAAAGAAAAGGAAAGGAAGAAAGCCGTCATTTTGAAAGAGAGAGAGAAAAAAAGAGAAATAATTTTTTCAAGCTTTTCACAATTTTAACTGGTGCAACTCAACTGTAAGAAGAAGAAGAAGATAGAAAAGAGAAGAAGACGTGATTTTTTGCTATTTGCTACTACAAATTCTCTCTCTCTGTTGTTGTTGTTGTTGCTGTTGCTGCTTACTGTTGAAAATAACTCTTTTTCTCTAAATTTAATACGAAAAAAATTTTTTGCTGCCGCCGCTGCTACAACCGTCATTGTGTCCTCTTGTTGCCTTGCCTATTTCTTAAAAAAAATATCTACATATATTTGTGTGTGTACTGTATATAAAAATACAGGTCAAGAAGAGAGAAGAGAAAGTTGTTTCTTTGATGACACTATAATTTGTTAATTTGTACAAAAAAAATATATACAGACACGAAATTTTTGCCTGTCGCTCTCTCTCCATTTAAAATTTTAAAAAAAATAATGTGTGGTGGTCATACACACAATTACTAATTACTAATTTGAATCCGTACCTTCCCTTCCAATTAATTACCTACTCAAGGAAAAGAGAGACTCGAGTGAGTGGAGAGTTGGTGGGATTGAGAACAACTCGTCCTTATTTTTGTGGACTTTTCATTTAATACACAATACTTTTGTGGACTTTCTCCCTTCTTCAATTTGTGTGTGCTTTCACCGGGGGTTTACATCAGTGACAAAGTGACAGTAACATTCCCAACAAAAACAGTGTTGTACAGAGTGTGAAGGGAAAGAACCCACTCTCCTGCAATTGTCCCCGACACACACACCTTTCACTCACATGGGAAAGTTCCTCAAGGAGGATATGGAAATGTATGCATTGATACAACGATTATTGGTTACAGTATCCCCTTGAAATGCAATACGCATAGTCACAAAGTGGTGAGTGTGTGTGTGGAGGAAGTGTGGTTAGAACGAAACTACACTCTTCACTCTGTGTTGTTCCTGTTTCAGTGAGAAAGAACACACAAGGAAAAGGAAAAGAGAAAAAGAAAGGTAGAGGGGAAAGGGCTACGACGAAAAAAAGTGTACAAGTCTTCGTCAGTTTTTTGGGAAGACGGGAAGAATTTTATTAAGACACACTCTACACGCCTAGTGTTGTTGGCCCTAACACACACACAGCTTCAACAAATTTGGAGATTGAGAGAGAAAAAGAGAGAGAAAGTTCTCTCTCTCTCTCTCTCCTCTCTCAGTCAAAAGTCTCAAGTTTAAAAAATCTGTTGGTGTTTCTCACATTTCGTTCCGTTCCGCTTGTGTGTGATTTATAGTTATAAGAAGAAGAAAAAAAAGTGTGGTTCAAAATTAACAACCAATTGTAGGAGTGAATAGTGTGGGTTTTGGGGAATTTAAAAAAAAAAAATTAAAATCCTACACTCATCCTCTGCTCTGGTAAAAATAAGACAAAAGAGGTTTTTTGCTGTTCCTTCTCCTCCTCAATTTGAATTTAAAAAATAAAAATACGGAGCAACAATGAATAAAAATAAATTTAGATCGAGTCACAGTCACCCTGCCTGCCTAAAAATTATATATACAAGTTAAATAATTAAAATTTTTACATAACAATTTTAAAAACCTTTTTCTTCATGATATGATATACAAGGAATACTAACTTAACTTAACTTAAGATATTCTAGTACCACTCAAAGATACAAAAAATTAAAGTAAGGAGAAAGGAGAAAGTGAGGGAAACACATCGACCTGGACATTTTTTCATGATATTAATTACATAATAATAATATGTATAGTTGATTGTTATTAATTGCGCTGCTACAATTTACACATTGTAACTCACTCTGTACACACTTGACACACACACAAAAAAGGTCACGGGTGAATGAACTCTCGTTGACACAGACACAGACAAAAAAGAGCTTCAAATTTTAAATATACATACCATATGTAGAAGATATAGAAGTTATTAATTAAAAACTTTTTATCTCTGTCAGAAGATTTTACACGCTTTTCTCTCTCTCTGTCTCTCGTCGTCTTAATTCAGTCCTTCCTTCCTTCAATTAGAAAAACTCTTGAGAGTTTTATCAACACACACAAAACACACACACACAATTAAACACACTTCTTTTTTGAAGGAGTCAACAGTTGTTACAAAACACGGATTGGGTACACAGAAGGACAATTAATGATAATCAACATGACTTGTCAATGTCCCTCGGATTGGTTCAACGTACAACAACAACAACAACAAAAACTATTTGTCTCCTGTCCTTTGACATCAAGTTGAATCCAACTTGTTTTGGGTGTGGATTGAACATAGTGATTTTGTCTGCTCATCTCCTCATATAAATATAAATTAGGGAGTAGAAAAATCACACACAAAAATTATTTCGCAATCGCAATAAAAAAAAATTTTAAGAGGAAGAATCGTCTCATCATCGCTTGGTGCTACGACTGTATATCCTCAGTCTCAAATCTCGTCCTTCGTTTCCCTCTCCTTTTTTTGGCAATACAAATTTTACGAGATGAAGAAAATATTTCCAACACTTCAGCTTTCAATATTTACATAAATAAGGAGGATAGTCAAATTGTTGTGCACACCCCATCATCATCATCAAGAACAACGACAATTGTTACTCTTCGCTCATTAGGGATATAGTCGTGTGTGGGTGTGGGGTAGGATTAGTTCGAATTGCCACTGTCCTCTCTCTCTCCATGACGTTGAGACGCATGTAGACAAAAGGATGGACTAACAAATAAGAGAAAGGAGAAAGAGAGAGAAAATTTCCCGGAAACGTTGTGTACGGGGCGACCAGCGGGCGTTTTTCCGCCGTCGGACAAAACAACAACAACAACTCAATCCTCACATCCTCACATAAGTACCTCTTTACACACAACACAACACACCAGCACACACACACACACACACAGTTTAAATTGTAAAGGGAAAAAAAGCTTGTATACCTTCCCCTTCACATACAATATATATACAAAATACTAGGACTAATTCATCCACTATTTTACTAGATGTACCACACCTACATAAGACTGTACTATAACTGTAATATTATACTACTTGACACAAATTGTGTATGTATGGATCTCGTTCTGAAGAGTCTCTTCAAACAATAAAGAGAAAGTGAGAGAGACAGGGGGATATTAGGTTGAGTGGAGAAAGGAGAAGAATCTTGTGAGAATATTGTAATATTATTGTATAAATTTAGTACCTACTACTAGCTTGTAGTAGAACAACAGAAAAAAGGCTTGATTAATTACTAACGTACTAGAATTATGTATGTGTAGGAGGAGAGAAAAACACAGACACTACACTACTTGGTAGAATATACTGTAACTACTTGTACTACTACTACTACTACTACTATTACTATATATATGGCTTGTTGGAATTATTGGTAGAATTACTTGTGTTTTATCATGACTCTCAAGGAGATGATAATGATGTGAAAAGTGAAATTTGGCTGCTGCTGCTCTGGTGCTCTCCACGTTATTCAAAAAAAAGACGAAAGGGATAAGAAAATACAATTTAAAAATAATATCCAGTACAGAGGAAGAGAGAAGGAGAAAGAGAGAGAGAGAGAGAGAGAGAGAGAAAGAGGGGAAATACACACACACACAACACAACAACGACTGGATGACTTGTGATATGAAAAAGGAGTCACAATAATAATAACAAAAAGAAGAAAGAAATTGATGATGTCACTCTCTCTCTATGATAAAATTATGAATTATTGTTTCCTTATCTTGCCTTTTCTGTGGTTCCACACCATCCCAAAAAACAAATCTCGGTCTGACTTTCTCCTTAATTCTCCTCATGGAGAGCTTTTTGGGGAGTAAAATATTTTGGACAATTTACTACAAGGATTATAATTGGTGGTGGGTGGAATTGTTGACGAGTAGTCAGAAATTATTTTCTGGGACAACTTTCACCCAGGACTTTCTCTCTCCTTTTGAAGAAAGAAAAAGTTTTACTACTTGTTGATTAATTATTAGAAAGTAGTAAGGAAATTGTGTTTGACTTTATAAAAGGAAAAAGGATGGCGGGATGTGAGAAGAGAAAGTGAAAGTGTGGGACTGTGTGTGGAAATTAATTTTGTGAACTTGATTTTTCTTGTGTCGGACAAACATCATAATTCAATAAATAATTGATTGATCAAGACATCAGGACAGCGGACAGTGTGTGTGGTGAGAGGGAGAATGTGTGGTGAAGTGTTGGAATTATTGGTGGTCACAACAGAAGAACTCAGTGGATCTGATCAAGATTTGGTATTGATGCAAATTCTACAACTCCCCTCCTTCCTCACTCTCCTCCTCTCCGTCTGGTTGAGAATCCTAGCGTTAGTCACATTTCCTCTGAGGGAAATGCTAGAATTGACAAGGAATTTCTTGTTAACCCCCGGTGGGCTTTATTATTCATCATTATCATCCGAATCTTCAACCAAAATAAGTAAAATTGAAGGTCGAGTTGGAAAATCAGAATCAAGAATAGGAACAGCAACAATCCATAAAACAATCTTGACTCTTTCTCAACAACAACCGACCACCAGATTCAAGAGGGAGTCAAGTATTTTGTTGTTGTCTACAAGGAATCCTTCCACAAAGTCAAAGTCAAATATTTCTTCCTCCTCCACGTCCAATTCTTCTACTTTCCCTGGGTCAGTGTCACCACGACCTGGACCATCCTCTAGGACTATCTTTTGGTCAATTGAGACACCGTCTTCACTGTCCCCGTCATCAGCATCAATTACTGAATCTTGTTCCTCTTCTGTGGTGTCATGTACAGGAATCCACTTGACCTCTACTTGTACTTCTTGTTGTGACGACAATACAGACTTTCCCTTTACTAGTGACATAATAAATGACTGTCAATTGACTCCTCCACAGACAATATCATCATCATCATCTTCTTCTTCTGTACGTCGTTTGCCTACAATCAGTCTACCCTCACAATTTGTGTCGGACATTTTGGAAAAAATCAGCTCAAAATCCTCCTCTTCGTTGATAGTGACACCAATTTGGATTTTACTCCTACTAGGCACTCAACTCTTCTTCCTCCTTCTCTTCCTCAAGAACAGAAAGAGTGGACACGACATCCAGAGGGACAATCGACAATTGTCACATCATCATCATTCTGTGGACATTGAGTTGATGACAAGTAGTTTCTCCACCAATTTTTTTCATCTCATTCTCCTCCTCCTCTCTGTAATCATCCTCCTCACAATTAATACTATTGTGGTGGTGGTGAAAGTGTCTTTTGGATCCTCCTTCTTCTTCTCATGGTTGTCCACCTACACATCAGTCAATTCCTCAGGGCATTCAATCCTTCAGAGTGACTACTTTCACCACGATAATAAGAATAATGGACGGAGACAACTCACAATTCGTAATTTGATTGAGAGGATGAATCTTGTGAATAATTATACTACAATTAAAGAATCGTCGTTCACTACTCGTACTACTAATACTACTGCCGCTCATCATCATCTCTCCACCACCACCACCACCACCACAAACACAAACACACCAACAAATACAAGGATGACGAGGAATGAAAAGAATCTCAAGCCAATCTCTCACCAAACACAATTCTCATCGTCGTCAAACAAATCCTGTTGTCCTCATCCACGTCTGTCTTCATCAATTCTCCTCAGTCTGTCTTCTTCGTCACCCTCGACTCATCCCACTATCAATCATCACAGTCAGAGTCTTGAACACCCCACTCCTTCCTCTACTCAACCAATCATGATGATGAAGAAGGGTCGGTGAAAGTTGAGAGAGAGAGAGAGAGAGAGGAACACAAAAAGACACACACAAAACACACACACCACACCACGAAAAGGAGAGCCTTGGCTCGTCCAGGCCGGGAGAAAGTAAAAGTAAAACCCCTCCAAAATAATAAATTGAACTGTTGAAAGGGAAGAGAGTGTGTGTGTGTGTGTGAAGGGTCGCGTGTACTCCCGTGGAAAAATTATAATAGTCAAAAGGGGGAAAATTTTCAGTGTGTGTCATTTATTGTCTTTTCCCCCCATCTTCGAATTTTTGCACTATACACGACGACAGAAAATGAAAATGATGCCCAGGACCAAGAACAACAATGTTGTCTGTGTGTGTCAGGACTTATGACAATGATCATGTGTCAGATGAGAGCGAGGAAAAGAATGAAAAAAGATGAGACAAAAAATTGAAAGGGGAAAGTCAATTATTACAATACACAATAATCCCCCACACGTCCTCTCGTCCATGGATGAGAAATGAAAAAAAGGGAAGAGAGGGAAAAGGGAAGGACAAGAATCTGAAACAAAAGTATATAATGGGAAGAAATGTACAGTCACAGAACACAAATGATGATAATACACCCACTCACACTCATTCAGTGGAAGAGACCGGAATATTTAAAAAAAACGTAACGAAATACAAAATAAAGATTTAAAAAAAAGAGAGAAACGGGAGAAGCCCAGATAAAGAGACAAGCAAGCATGCAGCCAGCCAACAAGCCAAGAAATTAACCCGTCAGTGTTTTTGCCTTTTTGCCATACAAGCCATATAATCTGTAACATAAATATACATAACTTAAAGATACACATAAGGAAAATATATAAGACAGGAAGGGAAGGGAGTCACAACAAAAGCGAGGGAATTTGATGACATTGTTGTTAAACACAGTCGACGACACAGAGCAGAGCAGAGAGATAAATAAGTCTCCAAAATAAAAAAATAAAAAAGATGGAAGACAACAAAATATCATGACATGATATTACTGGGTGGTCGTGTTGTTGTTCTTCTGCTGCTTCTTGTGACGGGAAGGACGAGGTCGGTTGACGACTCCAACTCTGAACTGTTCTACGTGAGTGTGTTCAAATTTGGGGAGAAGGATTGTAAACAAAATACTATATTAAATACACAAATGTATATGGATAGAGACCAAGTGTGAAAAAGGGGGAAGGGGAGAGTGTGTGTGTGAGAGAGAGAGAGTGGGGAGAGGATTTTTGAATTAACCCAGGGTTATTTTCTCTACTCTCTCAACTACTACTACTTGTTCCTCTTCTACTGCCCACTCCCTTTTCCCGCGTTCAGAGAAAAGGAGTAAAGCAGTCACACTCACAAAAAAGTGAAAATAGAAACGAGAGAAGAGGAGAAAATTTTGTCCCTCTCTCTCACCAAAGTCCATTCAAAGAAAAGAAAGAAGCAAGTTTTTTTCGGTTTGTTTGTTGGTGCGCCCACACAAGTAAAAAAGGAAATTTTGGAAGAAGAGGAAAAGTTGTGTGTGCCCTGTGTGTGTGTTCGTTTGTTTAGAGAGAAGAAGAAAAAAAAGAGGGGGTGAAAAGGAGCTCGAGATTCATCAATTGTTTTTATTAAAATCATATTTTAAAAAAAATCATCATCATCAAAATATTATTATTATATTATACGAAATATAAAAAAATGTGTTGGATGTGTAAGGGACAAGGACAATGTCCGAGGAGCCCGGTAGTGTGACGCCCGGGTTTTTCCGCTAGCTAGCGAGAATGCCGGGAGAAGAAGAAGACGTGGGATCATCAGCTCTTCTCGCAGCAACCTCAGCAACACAGAAAAAACAACAACAGCAACAACAACAACAAACGCAATCAGCGTCTACAACTACAAATATCGCCACATTGCAACAACAACAACAATCACAACAGCCGCCACCACCACCATCCCTCCCACCCCCGCCTGACTACCACCAAATTATCCCAACGATCAGTGTTAATCCGAGTAGTGTACCGACGAGTGGGAACACATCGTTGGGTGGGAGCGGGTCGGTGGGTGACATCCTCCTTCATCATGCGTCCATGGATGATGATGACGACGAGGATGCGGATGACGAGGATGATATTTGTGGGTCAAACTCGAAACTAGAGGTAAGACAAGAGGCAGACTTTCTTTTCTAATAAATTAGTAGGTAGATGAGAGAAAGTAATGTTGATGAATTTTTGTAGCTGGAACTCCAGTTTGCCGGCATTGACAATGAGAATGTTGAGTTGGATGTGGAGGATGAGGATGGACTGAATGGACTCCCACCACCGCCAGGCCGTCGAAAAGTGAGCAGTGCTCATCCTGGTCATCCGTCGTCGGTTCGTGGGGGTGGTAGTGTGAGTGTCGATGAAGAAGGTGGGCCGGTGGGGTCTGTGGTTGGTGGGGGTGTTGGTGAGGGAGGGGTGGAGGGTGACGTAGAGGGAGGAAAAGTGGAACCCGCCGAACCGCACGAACCCACCTGTGCCGAGAAATGCCTCTTCTACACGACGGCATTCTTCATCCTGCTGGCAGTTTTCAGTCTGTTTGCATTCCTTTTCCTGGTGCCTTTTGTGATTGACCCGGCCTTCACGACTATTTTCATGAAGTTTAACCCTGAGCCCGCCGAGTGCTACACCGTCTCCCGTGAGAACCATATGGGCACTGGAAATTGTAGTTGGACGTCGTGTCGTGAGGGTTGCACGCGAGAGATTTTCAATTGTACTCAGATTATGGTGAACTATCTTCGTCCTAGACGGACAATACTGTCCTCATCGTCGTCAACGTCGTCGTCCGGGAGTGGGACGATGGGCCCTGGTAGTGACCCCTCGGGATCGTGGTCACCCCCAGCCGCCGCCCCCAGTCCCATCACATCAGTCAAGTCAAAAACAATACACTCTAACAGTAACAATAAAAGAAATAACAACTTTTACTTTACAAACACAGCCGCCTCGAGCTCCGCCTACAATTCTTTTTACTCCTCCTACTCAAAGTCCACGCATGCGCATCACGATCATGACCCTGGGTCAAGTATACCGGGGGTGAGATGGGACACTTACCCGTCAGCCTCGTTAAATCATATATTATACCAAAGTACTACGACTAATTCTAATAATAACAATAATAATTACTATTATATCAATAAAAATACTAATACTAATAGTAATAATAACATTAACAAATTCTCTTCGTCGTCCTCGTCACTGCATAATAATAACAACCACTATCAATCCGTGAGTTACAATAATAATAATCTAATCCAAGAGAAGGGGGAGGAGGGTGAAGAGGAGGACGACAACGATCAACGAGTCAGAGGAGGAGGTGTGTTGGTGGAAAGTACTTCTAGTAATAATAATAATCATAATGTTATTATTATGCAACCCGGGGACTACTCGGACCAAGAACCTCATCCACCGGCCCCTCCAGGGTCTCCACAACAGAGTTTGAGGGTGTCAGGGGGGAGTAGGGGAGGAGGCGGTGGTCGGACCAGTCGGGCCGTCCTCGTCCCTCTCCTCGCGGACATGTCCGACCGGAACTCAGTGATTTTAAATGGGAATCATAAGAAGAAAAAACACAAAGTGACTCCTAGTTCTCCTAATTCAAATGTACTCAGTGTAAGTAATAGTGAGTTTAACCTTCCTTGGGCATCTTCTCTGACGGCGGGGGGAAAGAAGAGTGGCAGTCCTCATCAGCAACAACAACAACAAGGAGGAGGAGGGAGTGAAGGCAAGTGGGCCGACAACAAAGACAACTGGTACCATGGAGCAAGACTCTTTCCAAATGTCAAAGGCTGCGGTTACCCGCCTACCATGTGAGTCACAATTTCTCACTTTCCATTCAAAATTTAATTTTTACTTTAACTCCGCAATGAGCTGGTATAACAATTTTTGTTACTAAAATCCTCTACCGACTCTCTCTTTTGTGTTGAGTCATTTTGTCCACTTGTAATTTGGTTCTAATTAGTGCCAATCTCTGTTTTTCTGACCATAAAAGCCGATATTGACAGGGATAGGGGAAAGTGGGGGAAGGAAGATCTCTTACCACTGAAAAAATAGTTTGTTTCCCATTTTGAGGAGAAAGGAAAAACAGAAAATGGTGGACATTTGGGCAACAAAAAATTGTAGCATTTTTTTGTTACGAAGTAAAGTTATAGAAAATAGAGAAAGCACGAACTTGGCTCAATTTTCTTCAACTGGTGAAAGGGAGGGGAGGTTGGAGTTACCAGAGAAATGAAAGTCATCGGTATTTTTGAATTCAATGTTTGACCATGGATATTTACTCTTTTTAAATTTTTTCTCAAACTCTGTTCTTTCCAGCTGGAGAAAATTGAGCTCCATTTATAAATATTTCAATATTTTTTTATTCAAAAATGTATGTTCTTACTGATATGCAAAATCGAGGAGTGACAGCGTTAATATTTTTGCGATTACTGGTATACCCGGGTAATGGTAGTAGTACTGGAAATTTTCACAAAGGGTTTTTCCGGGTCTTTTTAAAATCTTTACGGAATGATTACAATTATTTAATTGTTGATTTTCTAGACGTTTATCATTCCTGATTTTTGCAATACAAATGAAATTGTTGTTGTGAGTTGTTGAATTCCTGTTTTCCCCCACACAGAAATTGTTCAACGTTCCTTCGCAAGTATGGACAGCTGGGGGTCAACTTTAGTTGTTACTACAGCCTAGTAGACCCTCACCTGGTCGTGACGACATTCGACATGGATCGAGTCGTCATGGACCTTGTCTACTCGATGGCCATTCCAATCCCCAGTTTTATCATCTCCGTCGTCTACCTCATCTTTGCTTATTTCCGGATTTACAATATGGATGGTTCCGCAACGCCACCCCCTCCCGCCACGACGAATCCACACGACACCAGTACGAACAATACCAACAATAATATAGGAGGGAGTAATAGTGGGGGTGGGGGTGGTGGGGGGTCAACAGGTGAACCAGATGGAGAAACATCATTGTCCGCCGATGACAAGACCCGCATCCTTCAACGAAGCACCTCACGCGGCCTTAATGCCCTCTCCGATAAAATTATCCCAAATTCGGCGAAAGGTGTCCAACCCCTCATCCAAATGAATGACATTGCCTCGTCCCATCTCCCGGCTGATGCTGACCTTATTCTCCCTAGGTAACCAACTCTCATTTATGTCCAACTTCAACGCCATTCACTATTTTCATTTTGATTTCACGACACTCTTCTAAAAGAGTCGCATGTTAATTTCAAACGTTCGTTTGGAAAGACATTTTATTCCCACTTTCTCTTTTTCTCTCTCTCCAGGAGAAATAACCGGGCACCCGAGAAGAATGGACCAACTAACCCTCAAGCCAAAAATAAGGGGTAAAAGAAAATCACTCTCACTCTCTGTCTATTTTGATAGTGTCAATCCCCCACATGTCAACCGCCTTACAACTGTACTAATTATTTAAATCATAACTAAACTTTCAAACTTTTTCAGCTCATTAACTCATACAAACTCATTCATATTTTGAGTCCACCACCATCACACTACAACTTTCCCTCGTGGGGGTCAAAGTCAAAGTTTAAAAACGTAAAGAGGGGGGAAATTT
This sequence comes from Pygmarrhopalites habei, assembly GCA_009870185.1. Classification (NCBI taxonomy): domain Eukaryota; kingdom Metazoa; phylum Arthropoda; class Collembola; order Symphypleona; family Arrhopalitidae; genus Pygmarrhopalites; species Pygmarrhopalites habei. Next base: position 39,611 of record WJFB01000514.1, read on the forward strand.
TAATTCATGTTAAAGACTACCGTATTTTGAATATGACAAATGAAAATGACGATGCAACCTGCAAACTTTTCCACTGTTAACAAAAATACACTCAGAAGTATGCGTGTGTGTTTCTGGGGACGGGAGATTTTTCTATCATATTTTTGGTGTGGGTCACGAAAGTGGACCAAGAGTTTTGAATTTGACAAGGGGAAGAAAAAAAATAGGAAAAAGTTGACTCAGGATAGAAAATACATTCACAATTTTCATTTTCTTTGCACAAAAACTCTCGCACATACGCAGTCAAGACGTCCCACCGCCACACAGATACACACATACACAGGGAAAGGGGAAAGCATGAGAGAAAGTAGTCTCTTTCTCTCTGGTTGTATGTATCAACCCACGGATTTTCTCCACTCCATGTATCTAATTTATTTACCTTACCTTACTTCTTTATTTATGTATTATGTTCTGACTCCGACTCACTTGATACATTTTGTCCAAGTCGTTTCAGACTTGTGTCTCTGTCTGCCTGTCTCCCCTCCTCCTCCTCCTCTGTGCGTAGAGGAACGTTTCTACGAGCTCATATTAGAGAGGGAGGGAATGAAGTCCAGAATTTTCACAATTTTAAAAATTCTCTCTCTTCTCCTCTCCCTCTTTTAGTGTGTGTGTATGTGTGTGTCCTCTTTCAATGGACTGTTTAATGTACAAAAATGAAAGTGAAAGGATTAGAGGAGGAGTTGCGTACGCAACTTTTGTTCCTCCTCCTTTCTCTCTCTCTCTCTCTCTCCTCATTCGAATGAGGAGGCAATGCATTCCCTGACAACCTCAACTTAAAAGTTTAAAGACAAACTTTTATTCTTTCAAGTGTAAGAGAGTCTTTAACTTTTTTTTGGTGAATGTTATGTGTGTGTAACGATATTGCGTGTCATGTCAATCTGTCCTCCTCCACGACTCCCTCCTTTCCCAAGTTGAGGAGACCTCCACATACACACACACAATCTATTTTTTTGGGTCTGTGAAATCTTTGTCCATTAAACTTGTTCCATGGGAAAGAAAACAAGAGAGAGAGAGAGAAAAAGAAAGAGAGGAGTGAGAGGAGGGCGTCAGTCCTCAATTTCCATTCCCATTTTCGTGAGGGATAAAACAAATCCACACACATACGTCCACATGTGTGTGTGTGTGTATCCATCCACCTCTCTCTCTTAACTCTCGTCCAAAGTAGCAAGTTTTTTTCTCTTTTGTCTTTCTCTTCCATCTCGATAACATGAGAACGGAAGAGAGAAAGAGAGAGTTCACTCCACACTCTGTTGTATTGAATTCAACTTGGAAATACATTTCTTCTCTCTTTTCCCTTCTCCTCCCAACTTGTCGTCCTTCCTCCTCGTTACTGTCCTCTCCAGTAATTTTATTAGATTATGGGTCAACGAGGAGTTGACAACAGGCCACACACACACATCTCTCTCTTCCCTCGTGTAGTGTGTGTGGAGAGAGTGTACTTCATATTATTTGCTCTCTTTCAAAACCACTGCCCTCCTCTTCTCTCAACCTGATCATGAGTGGCGTGGCCAGGGCAAAGAAATAGAAGAAGAGGAGGAGGGAAAGAAAACAAAGAGGAGATGTTTGACACACAAAATTTTACACAAGACAAAAAGTTGACACAGTCACAAAAAAAGGTTAGACGGATAGATAACACGAGATGTGTGTAAATACAAGGATCAAGAAATAATTGTACGCTTTCTCTTTCTCTCTCTCTCTAACTCTTCGTCACAGAACCAAAGTTTGTCAGTTAATTGATACGTTTATTTAAGAGGGAGTATGCTGCATTTGACTTGTCTCTCCACTCTCATGTTTCATTGCCCTATGATAGCCCTGTGTAGCACACAAGAGTGTGATACATGTGTGTCTCTGTATTATTGAATCTAGGATGGATATCAAGTTCCACCGTCCTCCCCTCTGCACACACACACAAGAGAAAGAGAGAGAGAGAAGGGGAGAAAGAGCTGCCATATCATGGTGTAAGGGCATGTGTCAGGTTTGTTGTGGTTGCCAGCCACCATTCCCCCATTTCCATTGTGACACACTCACAGAGTCAAAGCCACAGTTAGTAGAGCAGAGAAGAAAGCATACACACACACACGAAGAGAGAGAGAGAGAGAGTAGAGAATGGAATATCAAATTACACTTTAAACCTCTAGCTCTACAGTTGACTGTATTGACTCAAGTTTTTACTCTCCTCTTCTCTAGAGAGACTCACAGTTTATTTCACAACTATAATTGACGATTACTGATTTTCTCTCTCTTTCTCCCTTCTCTCCTTTCACCCAGTCTCCTTTCCCTGAAATAGGACTCTCTGCTCTACTCTCACAGAGAGTCGGGGTGTTGTCAAACTGACTGTAGAAATTTCAAAGGATTTTTGTAGACTGCCAAGGCAATATTGTGACTGTGAGGAATTTGTTGGAAAAGGGAAAACCCAATTTTTGAACCAAAGTTCGCTAATAGATTTTTGGGAGGAGAAAAATGTTAATATAATTTCATGTGACTGTAACTGGGTCTGTGTGGAGAAAGAGGAAAGGGAAAGTCCAAATTGAATGACTTGCTTCTACATTCCAAATCCACATACATATATAGGTACGTAGAACGTGTGTGTGTGTGTATGTGTAGGTTGAGGGGTGTGCAAATGAACAGGGTATGAAATAATGAATGAATTTAATGCGATTAGAGTTGGTCTGGGTCTGGTAGACGCCTAGATAGAACCTCAAAAGTTAATTAAATTATTAGAAGGTAAATGATAAAAAATAGGAACGTTGGGTAAATGGTGATAAGTGTGTGTGTGTGTGTGCAGTGCATACAAGTCACATGGACGAAGGTATACTAATCCTGTCATGTCACCCACCTCCTCCGTAGTTTTTTTCCGATAAATTATGAACCGTTCTCTCTCTCTTTACTGATATCCCTGTCTGTGTGTGTGTGCCATTTGTGCAGTGTGTGTGTGTGTTTTGTGAATGGGATGGAAGGGGATAAGGAAAAGTGAGTGTGTTTCCAGTCTTTTGTTCCCAATCTCCCTTTCTTTTGTTGCACTCTCATTTGTAGTATTGACTCATGTCATCAGACAGTGACTGTGACTGTGTGTGTGTGTCAAAGTAGAAGTGTACAGGAGAATTTCAAATTAATTGACAATTAGTCCATCCTAACGCCAATCCTGTGGTTTTTTCCTCCACCCACTTTCTCCCTCACACACTCTCACTTGACAACATACTAATTACATAATTATTATTCACATCTGGCTGCTTGGATTCAATGGGTGAAGAGGGATAACTCTCAGTCATTTCTCCACTTGTGTGGTGAGTGAGCTGGACTATTCAGTCCTTTGTCAATTCATTATTTGAAGATGGGCAAGAAAAATTATTCAAAAATTCCACTACTCATCCCCACTCCACTTTCTTCTCTGTAGACCCATCCTCCACACACACACAACTGTGTAATCCTCAATTAATTCGTAGGGAGATAAGTTTAGATGTACATTGACTCAGAGTGTTAAATGCACAAAAAAGGAAATTTTCATGTTTTCCCTGAAACGGAGTACTGCAGTCAGACACTAACTCTAGTACTAGCACAGCTATTGTCATTTCCTGTGTGTGTGTGTGTGTGTGTGGATGTATAATGTGGAGTACAAAAAGTTCCTTTTTCAAAAAACGGGGCGTGGTAGTGAAAGATAGAAAGAGAAAGAGAGAGAAAAGAGGAAGAGAAATTTCTGACACCCCGTCTCATTGCGTGCAAGTCTGTTGTTGACAGTGTAATGCGCTGCGTGTACGTACAATCTAGGACTGTTCAACAACGGCGAGAGAGAGAGAGTGAATGTGTGTGTGTGTTTGTGTGGATTTTCCATTTTCTTATAGTAGTCGAATAAATAAAAATAAAAAATATGGCAAGAGGAAAAAACATGGCTACACAAATCCATAAGTAGATAGCACTGTTTTCTTCCTCTCCTTTCTCTTTGTTTGGGAAAATAAAACTAAACGTTGAAAGATGGTGATTGGAAGGAGAGAAAGCGTCAAGACAATCCAGGGAAAGTGACAATCGAGAACCACCAAAGCAAAGAAAGGCACACATACACACATACACAAAACTAGAGTTGCGAGCAGCCATGTTTTCTCCTCCATACATTTTACATGGAAGTGTGTGTACTGTGTGTAGTCAAAAGAAAACAATGGGAGACAGAAGAGAGAAAACAGCGCGTAATCTACACACACACACACACACACACACACACACACAGAAACATCAACACATTTTACTCATCCTCCTTTCTCCTCCCGAAAAAAGGTACAGGAGGATAGAGACTAGACTAGAGTAGCGGCGGACGAGATAAATCAGTGCAATAGGATGCTGTACTTTGCTTTCTCCTTTTCCTTGACACTTCTCATTCTCAACCAGTTTTCTCCACTTTCTCCCCTTCTTGAGTAGAAATGTAATTTCTACTCTTCCCCCAACCTCCGAGAGCCTGTGTGAAATCCTTCAAAAAAATCCTCACTTAATGTAGTCACGTTGACCAAACATGGATTTTAATTTGAGAGAAAATGAAGATTCAAAATTTTAAAACTTTTTTCTTCACTCCCTCTCTCTCTTTTGAGGGATTTAGGTCAAACTAAAAAATTCAAGTGTTGAAACTTTCTCTCTCTCTCTCTCTCTCTCTCTTCAACTTTGTTTCTCCTCCTTTTCCTTTGGGGTTGTGAAAACAGGGAGGAGGAAGTAGCTTCTTCTTGTCTTCTCCTTCTGTTTCTCTCTCGGACAATGGAAAGAGAAGGAGAGAAACACACACTACTTTCTCTCTCCCTTTCTCTCTCGTTTCTCCATTTTGTGTTTGTGTGTGTGTGGCTGGAAGTTGGTTCGGAAAATCCCTTGTTCCGTCCTTCCTCTGCTCTTTGTCTACTGGGATTGTCATTGTACAGTTTTGTATTTCAGGAGGAGAAGAACAAGAGGGGCCACGTGCTACACATGGCCAAAGCTTTTGAAATTTTCCAATCCTGTAGCAGCAGGGAAAGGACTGTAACATTCAGTGTGTAGGTACAAGAGAAAGAGTATTTTGTATTAGAGTGGAGTATCCACATTTAAATCCTGGACTCCTCGTCTGTCTCAGAGGGAAAGTATGGATTAAAAAAAAGTCTCCCTCCCTCACGCTTTCACTCTTCTGTACATTCCAATTCAGTCAAGTAGAAGGGAGGAGGAGAGAGGATTGGATGGCTATTTCTACTTGAATCCATTACAACTGTACATTGTAGCCTGAGCCAAGCCCTGTCTCAATGGGAGTCTAGTGGACGTTTAAAACCTTTTAGAAGGCCATTTTACACATGTTCAAACTGTTGTTTGTATTTCCTCCTCCTCCACAGAACAACACACACACACACACACTTTCCCTACTCCACTCAGCTCTGATTTCTCCATGTCCTCTCTCTCTCTTTTCAATCCCCCGACAAGTAGACAAATTAACTTTTCATTGAGTGGCTATTGGGAGATGCGAGAGTGGAGGCTGGGATGGAAAGAGAAAGTGTTTGACATAGTCAAAGAGTACAAATGTAAAGAGAGGTGTGTGAGGAGTTCATAAAAAATAAAAGTAAAAATGAAGAATTTATGTGGAACATTTCAATACATTTTCTCTCTGTCTCTCTCCATGACATCAGACCAGACGCTAGGAACGAAGAATTCTCAGGATTCTTCTTAGTGTCCTCTTATCAAAAATTCCTCCTACACACACACACACCTCTAACTCGTGTGTGTGTGTGTGGGTGTGTGGAGTCTTTTTTTATTAAAGGAAAGGATTTTCACGTTAATCCAAAAATTTATTTGGTGGCACGCACCGGAGACGGGCTCAGGCAGGGGCGGGGTTTCTGAGCCTCGAGCCCTAGGTCACTTTCTCTCTTTCTTTCTCTCTGAATGTTCCATTTTTATATCAATTTTGATGGGGAAGAGTTGTATCGTGCAAATTTTACTACTACACATTGAATTCCCTACACACACGCGGAATTTGGCTCGGAGTGAGTGAAAGTCCCATATTTGACCATGACAATTTATGCCCTTCAAAAAAGTATTTTTACTCTAAGGGTCTCTCCTCCTCGAGGACATTATGAGACCGAAGGGCACGATTGACATGTCAATTATTATTTTTTTGCATTTTGATGGCAAATCTGTAAATAAAAGATGACACGAAGAAACAGCTATCCTTCCTCGCCTTTCCGTTGATCTCTTCACTTTTTCCATTCTTGACCCATTTCCCGTGAAACAGTGGGACAGTGACAACAGGGGACATTCGGACAATTTGCCTGTATGTCAATTTTTGAAGTGATTGGGTTGTCAATTTCATATTTAAAATTTGTATTTTGTCACAAATTCAGAAAAAGACATGTCCATCAAAAATGGTACGAATTTGTCCGTTACTTTTAACACTGGGAGAAAGTCTGTCCTGAATTTTTGGGAACGAGCTTTCCATTCACTCTCAAAGGGAAAATGGTAGGAGAAAGGAGAGTATGGCTTTGAAATATTAGTAGGCCATGTAAAAGTTTATCATTTTTTAATTGAAACATGTGTAAAGGGAGTGAGGGACAGGGGAGTGTAAATGGAAAATGGGACACACACACATAATAATTCTTTATAGAAAAGGCTAAGAGTTCTCTCTCTCTCTCTCTCCATTATAAATATTTAGTAGGGTATTTGAAGGCGGACTCCTGTGTGTGTGTGTCCTGTGTGGGAGAAAACAGAATAGGATTTTTTGAATGGGGGTATTTGAATAAATTTTAAATGCAAGGTCACAATGGATTTGGTGATGATGATGATGGGGAGGTAGAGCCAACTTTTTCCCACACACACACACACACCCTCCTTCTATGACGACAGTACAAGTTATATCCCCGAAATAAAATTACTTTGGTCCTTCACTCAAAAAAGGAGGGAGGGAGAGAGAGAGAGAGAGAGAAAAAAAAATAGGCGTGTCACAAACGCAGTCAAGTCAAATAAAAGTGACACATAACACTACATACCTAGCCAGGATGGCATCATCATCCGCTAATACCCTACTATACATACAACGTTATTATCCCTCACAGAGAGACTCAAGTGTGAGTCAGAGGACTGTTCTCTCCATACCCAGTACACACACTCTCACTCCTACAGAGAGAGGGGGAACGGGATAATAATAATATATATTCTATAGACTACCCCGTTTTATCGTCTATTTACACGCATCCATACTAAATGACGTGAAACGAGAATGAATGCATCAAAATGATGTACATACTTTTGTATAGGAACAAGTGTGTGTCCACTCTAGTTTCCCTCCTCTCTCTCCTCTCTCTCTCTGGCTGTGTGTGTTCTGTCCGGACTCTTCAATTTGTTAGTCAACCATGTCCCATGTCCTGTCACCCATCATGATGTCAGGGTTGGGCTGGGGCTGCATTCGCGCAAAAAAACTAGATCATAGTCCAGACAAATAACGAGCCTTTTTTTCTCATAGTCTCCTTTGTGTCCCCCTCCCACCCTCCAGTTGTGCAGTGTAGAATTTTTTATACTCAATAGACTCTTTATTCAATCCATCCAACACACACACACACACAGGACACACACTGTCAAATATCAAAAAGGAATGACCTCTCCAGTCGACTAGAAAAAAAGGAGAGAAATCAGTTTTTTTAAAATAGAAAAGTTGTGTAATTCAAAGGATATTATTTTAACCCTTATCCTCTCCACCCATACAGACACACACACACACAATTGGAATGGGATGAAGAGACTTTGTATCTAAAATAGCTCAAAGTTCTTTTATCTTGTACAAATTAGATTAGAGAATAGATCTTTTTTGGCCTCTCTCTTCCCTCCCTGCCCAGGCAACATTGCCCAAGTCCATTTTCCTTGTTTTTCTCTCTCCCTCTCCTTTCTCCAGTCCCTCACAACTCCTAATGTTTGTCTCTGTGGTCTCTGGCATGGCATCAGCGAGAGGAGACGGAGGGAGAGGGAGAGAAGGGAATGGTTCTCGTGTTTCTTGAGCCTCCAGGGCTACAGTGGCTATAGAATGACGCCACAGAAATTGATCAAAAAATAGTACAGGTGAAGTCCATTATTCGCTTGCACTTTCACTCTCTCCCTTTCTCTCTCTCTCTCTTGTTGTTCGTCCTTTGAACTGCTCCACACAAACATACACACTAAGAGATACATAGAAAACAGAGCCGACAGCTTATCTCGTTTCTCTCTCTTGGTGTTTTTGGGGGGCCAAAAAAACTCAGAGTGTTGATAATGATAAACAGACGGGGTTCTCCTTCCATAGACTCTACGGAGAGAGAAAGAGGGAGAAAGTCCATAAACAAGGGAGAAGTTAGAGAGTCTGTTTTTTGAACACACAGTCACAGTATTGGTAAACGTGGAGGTGGAGTTGGGGGGGGGGGGGACTGGGAACAACCTTTGACCTTTTCTTCTTCGCTTGTTGCTATTACTCCATAAACTAGACGGGGGACTCTCCTCGTCCATGACACACATTGTACGATGAGCCTTACAAAATAGGCATGAACATTCGAGCTTCCAAAGGCTCGAGACACACACACACAGATATAAAGAGAGGAAGTAAACGAGTAGATAAGAGACCATGACCGGTAGTGGAGTGTCTCCCTTACACATACACTCTCTTTTCTGCACAGTCACACACAGTCCATTCCAAAAGATGTGGGGAAAGTATGTGGAGAGGAAAATGGAAATTGAATTTTTCTTCTTTCTTTCTCCTCTGTTTTCTCCCCCCTCTCACTCTCTCTCTCTCTCTGAAAAATATGGAGGACGGAGAGTGAACGCGTATGGTAAACTGGGAAAGATTGTAAGTTGTGATGGTGGTGGTGGTGGTGGTATCATGAAATTTGAAAAATGCATGACATAAATCAAATATAATACACTTTTATCCCTCCATCAAGTTTATCCACATGCTTTCCTCCTCCTCCTCAAAAGAATTCACAATAAAATAAACAATTCAATATCTCCTCCTCAGTGTCTCATCTTATCTCCTCCTTCCTTACATTACATCCTTACTTTCTCCTTCTTTCAACATCACAAACACTTTAAACTTCATTTTTCTTTTTTTTCCTTTCTCTCGACATAATCTTCTCGACTCATTTCTGTTTGTTTTTTGCTAAGAAATTCTAAGATACAATCGACTCTGTGTAACTAACATAATTTTTAACATAACATAAAACATAGCAATTATGATTTGGTAAACTTGTACACTTGTGCGTTGTGTGTGTGTGTGGAATTGTAGGGGAAATATGTAATATGAACAAGTATGATAAAATGACCTCTCCACGACCCCAACTTTGTACTCTCTACAAATAATAATTTCTTTTGTGAATTTTTTCCCCATGTATTTTCCCCAAAGAGGGGGGAAAGGTGAAAGCAGATGGTTCTTGTTCCTGTGTGTGTGTGTTTGTATTCGTGTGTGTACATTCTGGGTGTGATTTTTTTTGAAAGGACTTGTCCAACCATCCATTGTGTGTGTGTGTGGTGTGTGTGTGTGTGGGGATGACAAAATGTTAGATATTTGTTTATGATTGTATGGACAAAAATTCTTTTTCTAGTTTTTACTTCTTTGTGTGTACAAAACGTAAACGTAAATATTCGCATAGTAAAAATATGTTAGTTGGGGGAATTAGGAAAAGTTGGTGAAAGTATAAAAAAAATGTTGGGAGAATAACTGAAAAAAGATTTGATAATTGTGTATGTAATTTGTCACAAGTAAAAAAATCCATTTTGTGTCTCTTATGTGATCTTTAGGGGTGAGCTGACACTGCTCGGGTGCTTCGAAGAGACGGATTTTTAGTGGACAATTTCATGTTGATCATGATATCAAAATTGATGATGATGATGATGTGGTTGGTGGTTGGTGGGTGATGGTGGTGAGAAAAAAAGATGGAGAAAAGGGGAGGGGAATTGTCACATGTATAAAAAATCCAAGATTGAAATTGTGATGAGGATGAGGATGACGCGGGAGTTGGAGGTGTGCTAATAACGATTCTGATAAAAATGAGAGAAATAAGAGAGTCTGGCCTATACTATACTATACCATGTGATAAAATGAGGGCTGAGAAATGAAAGACATACACACACTTTCGTGGAGGAGAAACCAACTCAAGTCCGAAGTGAGAGAGAGAAAGTTGACACGTACTTTCTCTCCTTCTCCTCCTCCAAAAAACCGTTGTACTAAGTAAATATTGTTAAAAATAAAAATGAAATTTTATGCCAACTCTCAACCTCTCCATCTCTCTCACATCTCTCTCACCGTGTGTGTGTGTGCGTTCACAAAGAACATCTCATCACCTTCGACTGTGTCTTGAGTGTGTGTAGAAGAACGGGGAAGGAGAAAGTTCAAAAAAAGGAAGACATGGAGTGACAACGGAACGTGAAATCAAGAATGTGTCACCAGAACTGAGTGTCATCACCCAACAATAACAACAACAATTGGACAGATTGAGTGTTCATGTTGACCCCTCTCCTCTCCCTCTCTTTTCACCGTCACCGCCACACACCACTGAACAACTAAGAACTGTATGCTATATTCGAGAAAATTGACTGCTGACTGTTTTCAACGATACGATACGAAAAACCACAGAAACGAACGAAACGACATGAGAAAAAAAATGTATATCTGATCTCCATCCTGTTCAATTCAATTCTTCCTGCTGCTACTAACTGCTGCTACTGTTTACTGATGCTACTACTACCTACTCTGTACTACTACTACCTACTGTTGCAAAAAAAATGTTGTTGAATCATTTTTTATATACACACACTACACTCTCTCTCTGCTGTTGCTGCTACTGTTTCCTCCTGCTGATTTCTCTTTCTCTCTATCTTGTTGCTGTCTTGAGTCTCTCCCTTCTGTCTCTTTACTACTAGCTCAGAGAGGGATAGAGAGAAGGGAAAACAAAAAACTCACATTCACCACACGCGCAAATTACCTCACTTTAAAAGGGACCAAACCACTCTTACTGGTTCGTATTCAACACTCTTTTTTACTCTCTTTTCTGTTTTTTTCTTCTCAAAGAAAAACTCTATCTATATTTATATTATTATTATTACTACGACTTTACCTACAATTTATTGCTACTCTTTTTCTTTTGCTCTACCCTTTTTTTGTACTTTGTTCTTGCTGTTGTCATACCGTTCTGGTGTGGCACTGGGCCTGTGTGTGTGTGTGTGTGTGTAGTTTACCTAGAAGTCTTTTTTGCTGTGCCAGTTTTCGCTTTAATTTTGTAAAAAATAATAATAGGACAATGCATAAAAATGTGGAATTTAGAAAAGCATATAGAAATATTGCTTCTTCATACGCTATACGGTTAAAGCATTTCACTCACTTTCTCCATGGAGACATGTTTGGATTTCAATTGTATTTCCTCACACACACGCACACACACACTCTGCATCCCTCTGCTTTCTCTGGGTGGGTGTGTGTGTGTGTCTCAAGTGCCGCATTGCTTCGCCCATTTTCTTTGTCTCATTCCTCTCAGGGAAATTAGAATGGTAGATTTGAATGTTTGTGGCGTCACATTTTGTTGTTTCCTCTTTCCCATTTTTTCCACATCCTCTTTCACTCTCTCTCTCTCTTTTTACTCCATTCTCGTCCTTCTTCTTTAAATTCTCATTTCAATGCTGATGGTCATGGCTTGAGGAAGAAGAGCCGCGTTAAATGTCTCTCGCTTTCTGTTCTCTTGTTAAGTCTAATGTACTTTTCTCCTCTTGACTCCCTTCACAATTGTGACTGGAGAAAGTGAGAAAGTGAGAAAGTTCTGTTTAACAGTTTGTAATTTGTATGTTTACAAAAAAGAAAATGTTGCATTGATTTCATCAACAACAAAAAACAAAAGTTCTCACATCAACTCCTTGTCATTCACACAAAATGTGTTGCGTGTGTGTGTAGTATGGATGGGAGAGAAAGTGAAAGGTTCTGGAATTTCTCTGTTCAGCTTTCTTTCTTGGTGGCTAGTGTGTGAACATATCAAATTCTTTTTTTTGAAAATTGCCTGTGGATCTTTTTTGAGGGGATGCCAGTGGCTCTGGTCTGTCTCTTCCTTTCTCTCGCTTTCTCTCTCTCTCTCTCTGATTTTCCATCTCATTCAGCTCAACTTAATTTAATTTACTAGGATTTTGTAAAGAGAGTCTCTATATTCCTCCTCCCCTTCCTTCCTATACAGGAATGACATGACACACACTCGTCACACACGTCTTGGCTGAGCCGTGGTTTTTGTATCCCTGAATATTATATTATGTGTGTGTGTGTGGAGAGAGGGAGAGAGAGTACATTGATCCGATTATCATGTAAATGCTACGAGGGACTATTCGTCTTTACTTTCACTCTCACTTTCTCTCTGGAGGAACTTCCTTTTTCTATGTGATCTCCTCTTTTTGAATGTGTCTTGACTCTCCCTGCCCTCCACTGCCTAGCCTCGAGAAATAGGACAAGGAAAATTGTTGTTGTGGACTTGACTGGATATGAAGGGATTTTTTCCTCTCTTCCTTTTTTGAACCGACAACGATAATGGGAAGGTATAATGGAAGATGAAGGTATAGGTATCTCCATCCAATATGGAACACACAATTAAGAGGTTTAAATATAATGACTCCCTTATTAGTATTATTAGTCCTTTCCCTGGATCCCTCCATGAGGAGAGTAGTCATCGAGAGGGAGGGAGAAAGTATGGGTTGAGTGCGGAGTAATGTACAGATGAATACCACATGATGAGTTTTGGCTCGGACTTGTGTGTGTGTGTGTGGGTGTAGAGTGTGGAGAGAATAGTGTAGTAGTCGAATAGACAGACAGTGTATCATGTAATGGAGGGTTTTTGGGATGGAGTTGATAGGGGAAAGATGTATGTATGTCGTTGCGTTGGAAAAAGAACCGCAGACCGACCGCACTTTAAGTTTTCATTAGATTCATCCTTGGGAATCGATTTTGCTTTTCTTTCCCCCTCCAGTTCACTCTCCCTCTCTCTCTCGTACTATCCCCTCTTCCTCCTCCTCCATATAGTCTTATTACTTGTTGTATGTAGGCCTTCGTACTTCCATCCCCTTGTGACTCAAATCATGTGTGTGTATGTGTTTGTGTGTGGAGAAAGTATAGAAAGTCGTCTGCCGTGTGCAGAGGGGAGAGAGATAGAGGAATGCATGTACACTTTTCTACAGGAGTACATACGAGGCAATCGAGATGGACCAGAAAAGTCGCTAGTCGGTTTTTCTTCTTTGATACTGAGGGCTCCTCCCTACTTTCTCCCATACGGAGGGAGAGAGAGGGAGGGGAGAGGAGGAGGAAGGGGATAAATCTATGCAGAAAACGGAGATCTTTTTCTCTATACAGCCTTCTGGTGGTTGGTAGGGCTCCAAGTAAATAATCTCTATATATACAGTCTATCCACGTCTCATATATACTTCCACGTACTTTCACGGACTTTCACCATACCCATACCGGGTAGTACACACAGAGAGGGAGAGAGAGAGAGAGTGGGCCGTGAAATTCAAGAACATCTTTTATACATGTAGTGAGGAGCCGTCGGACTAGCCTCTGCACTATTTCCCTGTCTCTCTCTCTCTCTGCTTTCCCTGCTTTCTTCCTCTCAAGTGTACAATGGACAGGCTGGTTGGAGAGGACTGTGTGTGTGTGTAGGGTGGATGTCAATGTCGGAATTAAAAATAATTAAATGTAATTCAGACTACATGCTTTCTCTATAAAATCCACATAAATATTATATAGTCATTTGAACTTTCTCTCTCTCTTCCTCTCTCTCTCTTGTTTTCTCTCTACCTGGACGACTGGATGGTCCGTCGATGGCTTTCTCTCTCTTTCTCTTTCTCTACATGTGTGTGTGTGTGAGGGACTTTTCTCTTTCACGGGAGCTTGTGAAACAAAATCTCCCATAATCCTCCCTCCTTAACCTCCCCTCTGCTCCGTTGAGAGAGAGAATCAGCTGAAACACAACGAGGACGTGTGTGTATGTGTGGCTAACTAGTAGTGTGTGTCACAGGGGTCTAGGTGGAATTATAGAGGGGGTGGGGGGATTGATGATCCAAATTTAGTGTGTGACAACCAAAAACGCTGGCAGTTTGTCTTGTGGTTGGTTGAGTTGAGTAGTCCCTTTCCCCTCCTCCTCCTCCTTCTTTTCCTCCTCCTCCCTCCCTATTTATGGGATGATGATGGGGAAATAACCATCATTTTAATTTGCTCCGACTAAATCCCTTTTCACCCTCCTCCTCCTCTCTCCCTCTCTTCCTTCCACCTTTTAAACTCATTCATTATTGAGGATGTCATGGTGAGAGTGTCAAATGGAAAGAAGGAATTTAAAAGGGTGAAAATTACATTGTTCGGCTTTTCTCCTTTTTTTGTCTCTCTTTCTCTTTCTCTCTCGCCATTTTCTTTTTTTCACTGCTGCTGATCTGATTGTGTGTCTGTTTTTTTGTTTTACAACTTAAGTACCATGCTCTGTGTACACTACTTTTCTCTTTACTAAAATTTACAACAAATTGTGTGCATCTCTCTCTCTCCACCACCTCCTCCACCCACCGTGAATTATTGAATGGAATGGAGATTCTTTAACTAACTATTATGTGATTAATGTACATTTGATTGTTCTCCGTCTATTTGTTTGAACTTGCATCGTGATTTTATTCCTTACGAAGAAAATAATACTTGTCTCTCTTCTCTGTCCACCCAAATTATTGATTGTGATTCTGGTTAATGTGTAAACTTTATAATTTACTGACTTGTGACAATGCTGAATGGATTTTATGTAATCAAAGAATTTTTTGGTAGTACTTGACAAGAATTAGATATTCTTGTGTGGTGATTTTTATGTGTGTGCGTGTGTGATTTAGATTGTCATAGCGTAGAATTGTACTTGGTTACATTGTAAATGTCAAAAGGTATTTTTGCTTGTGATGAAGTTTGTTACCTTAATGTAAATTTAGTTTTTGGACTGTATATTAGTAGAGAATTTAAATTGTTCAACTAATCATGATCACGTGTCTTGTGATGATTTTTTATTTTGTTGATTAATTTCACCACTTTTCCCTCACTTCCCTTTGCCCTGTCTTGCAAAAAATTTCTCCTCCTCCTCTCTGTATTAATTGTATATAATGATGACTGGTGAATTTATTACCCATCTTGTGTAGTTGATAATGTAGTTGTGTGCTTGTGTGTGGATTTTTGTTTTGTAATCTCATAAAAGAAATTGAGTGATGGTGGTATTCCTTTTTTCTTGTATTTGTGTGTTTCTTTTTGTACTTTAGAGAGTCGGAATCTTGTAGTGGTAGAGCGTATGGTGGTGGGGATGATGATGATGGTTGTCCAAAAAATGATGTTGATGTTCGAGAAAAATACCTGGAGCCCGGAGTTTTACCCGATAAGAGAAAGGATAATCCCCTCCCTCCGATTGAGTTCTCCCAACTACCAAAAAAGTACACTTTTTAATTTTTTAAAAAAACAGGCTCACACTTTCTCCATCATCTCCTTCCTCAACCAATAATCCTCTTCACTTTCATCCACCACTTTCTCCTCATACTTTCTAGCTTTGACTATTTTAATCTCAAAATTTCTAATTTAAAAAAATGAATTGATCTATTTTTTCAAGTGTGGTCCAAATTCAAGTGCAAGCTCAAAAAGAGCAGCAGTAGGAAATCTTTTTTGGAGTCAACAATAAGAGAAAGTTTTTTTTGTAAATCACACACTCACACAAAATGGGAAGTGACCCAGAGAGAGACAAAATACACATAATTTCAAGTGTGGGAATTGGTAGGTTTCAATGAGTTTTCCACATTTTTATTTATTCCTCCAAATAGCCATTTTTTGCAAAAATGCATTTTTAAAATAAGAACGGTTAAAATAGCTTGTACTTTTTTCCACTACTTTTTTTGAGAGTTTGCTACTGCTACTACGAGTGGGATAATGATAGTGAGGGTGGACAGGGCAGGTCAGGGGTAGGGTCAGGAGAGAAATGGGGGATAAATTTTGTTGATGTGAACCACCCAGCTTTTTTCCTCGTATAATAATACACCTCCTATTGAATTACACACAGTAATACTGACTTATATTTGGATGTTGCATCCCCTTACCTTCCTCGAGTGTGTGTGTGTAAAGTTAACTTTTTTTCTACCCTTCCCTACCCTACCCTATCTATTTTTGTCGTCCTGCAACTTTCTTCATGATAAAAAGGAGGGTGGGATGGAGAAGTGAGTGAGTAGGGTCTTTCACTCTCCATGATTGTCGTAAAAAGTCACAATCACAAATTCTCGCAATTCACAACAACGAGGGGAGGAGAAGGAGGGAGAGAAAGTAAGAAGAAAGTAGAGGAAAGTTTTTTTTTGTTAACTCTCAGTCTGACTCCCTCCCCTCCAATTCCAGTTGGAAACTGTAAGAGGAGGAGAGGAGAGCAGAGGGAGTTAAAGAGGACAAGAAAGTACTTTTTTTCTCTCTCTCTTGTTTATGATTATACGAGGGAATAGTAAATGGACTTTTTTTCACAAAAGAAAATTACTAAATTTTCACACAAAACTCTCCGACTCTCTTTTTTTGTTTCTTCTTCTGATGAGGAGACGAGGGACTTGCTTTTTCAAACTGTGGATTAGTGGCGGTGAAAGATTTGGAACAAACGTGTGTCTTTATTTCAAGGAGGAGTGGTCAGGAAACTTTTTCCTGTTTTCTATTTGAGGGAGAAAGCCATTTACAGAAGGATATTGTGCTTATTAATTTTTGATTTGTGGATATGATGACAAGAATTGACCTGACCCTACAAAAGAACACGATGTGTTTTATTCCGAGTGACCTTGATCCTTCCCTTTCTGGCTCCCCCTCTCCCACTCTCGGTTTTTGGTTACTTGGTGGTTGATTGGGGGCTGAGTAGAACGTAAGGTAATATCGGTTGGGTTTGGGCTACATCCATCTGTATGCATCCTACACGAAGAATAGGGACGTATAAAAAAGTGTAAAAATGTTGAGTCTCTTGGCTTTGCCTGTACATTTAGCTCAGCTTTGACTTGTCAGTAACTTTCTCTCTCGCTCTCTCTCTCTCTCTCTCTCTCTCTCTCTTACATAGTTTTTTTGTAGTTGTTTGTGCCTGTGTGTGTAAGCTTATTGATTAAATGCTAATGCTAACGATAAGAGATATTTCGTTAGAGAAAAAGAGAGAGCTTAGTCAGCTTGAGTAGCATGAATGACTCAAGTCTGTTGAAGCGGCTGGTTCACCCACTCTCTCTCTCTCTTGCTTTCTCTGGTGGTGGAGAGAGAGAAAAAAAAGACAAAATAGAGAGAGAGGAGGGGGAGAACAAGGTCTTAAGAAAGTAACAAGGGGAAGAGAGGATGGGAAGGAGTTGCCATGTCAGTTAATATAATGTAACGTAATGCGAAATTCGAAATGAGAAGAAGCAAAGAGAAGAGTCCCGACTTTTCAGAGTTTCCTTTTTCGTGTCCGTGGTATACTAGGCAGACTTACTCTACTACAGGCGTACAAACACACCCACGGTATGAGTGTGTTGGTAGAGGAGGGAAAGGGAAGGGAAAGAGAGGGAGAGAAAGTATAGATTTGGGCAAGTAGGGCTAGGGAAAGTATAGACATGTACGGTTTTTCCTGCAGTCTCTCTCCCCCTCTCTATTGTACATACTCCTCCACCTCCTCTGCTCCTTGTACAAAAAGTACAAGGCAAGAGGAGGCTACATAGATATATTATGGGTGGCTCTATTTAATATGGCAGAAGGCTTCTCAAGAGTGGAGCAAGGCTGTGTGTGTGTGTGCTTTTCTCTGTTCAACAGCCAACATAGGGAACCTCATGTCTGCATGAATGCGAATGTGAATGCGGGAGTTGCGAAACGGATCAAAATCGATTCACTGCGTATCTACTATCTTCCTGCAAAGCAAAACTCTCTCTCTCCTTTCTCCTCCTTTCTCTCTCTCTCTCTCTCTTCTATATGCATTCCATGGTGCTGCTGCTGTATAGTAATGTGTATCTCACTCACACTGTACACATGTATATATGTTTGTGTAGTGTATACAGTCATGTCCTCTTTTCCTTGCTTTTTCTTGAACCCTCATACATTTACACACACACTCACTCAGGGTATGTGTGTGCAGTATTATGTAGGTCTTCATTTTCTTGTTCCATTCCCCCTGTGTAGAGAGAGTCAAGGGAGAAAGCTTTTCCCCTTCTACTCGAGTCCTCTTCTCTGTTCCTCCTCAAATTTTATAAATAGCCATAGCGGAGTTTTGTCGAGCCGGAGGAGAAAGAGGAGGAGGAGGAATAATATGTGGAGTATAATTGAATTAAAACTACAGAAAATAATACAAAACATTCCCATATCTTCCCGACTCTCCATGTGTTGTCCAACTTTATCTCTCTCTCTTTCTTTTCAGTCCCTCTCTCGAGCGAGCGAGCGTGGCTTCATAATGTAATACGATGCATTGACAGTCTTTCAGTTTATTTGGACCAAGACTTGTATTGTTTGTGTGGAAATACAAGTATAAAAGAGAGTGTGTGTGTGTGTGCGTGTGTGACAACCGGGGGGGGGGGGGGG